>JAODUO010002050.1:0-42998 GCA_025642075.2 Ridgeia piscesae
ATATATATATATATATATATATATATATATATATATATAATATAAAAAATATATATATATATATATATATATATATATATATATATATAATGTGTTGCACTCATGTTTCCTGCATAACAAATTCAGTGACTGTTTGTAAACATTCTCACTTGCCATTAAAACAAACCAGGTCATCAATTTACTCCACCAAAACAGTGCAACAACTCACCAGGTTCTGACACATTGAAGCACCCAATTTTGCTGCCGTCAAGGAAGGGAGACAGCCTTCTCCTTCTGTGCCTCGGTACCATATCTCTCTATCAGGCCACAGTACAGACTCTGGAGGGACAAGTGAACAAATGATGGCATTTTGTATAAATGAACAGAAACACGTGTCCAGTACATATAATGCTGCACTAAGAAGGAAAGCAGGTCAAGTACTGTACGATCCTGCCAATCCTCTGAATGAAGCTTTTCAGAAACTCCCATCGAGGAGACATCATTTTTATTTTGAATGCTAAATTTTAATGAATTGTATACAACAGATTTCAACAATGGTGTCATGAGGCATTTTTTATTGCATGTACTTATTGTACTGATTTATTTAATCTTACTTATTTACCAATATTGTGTACACAGTATTATTGTTATTACAGGATGTATATTGTGTCTTATCGAAAAAACCTTTTCAGAAATATGACCTGCTTATTTATTTATTATACTTATTTATTGTACTTATTTATATACTTAATTTACTAACTTTACCAATTTTTATTCTGATTCCAATTATTACTATTTTAATGTGTCTTATCAACTGTATATGGATCACCAATTATAATACTGGCGTTTTAATGGGTTACTGAAGAATAATTTCCATCTTTAAAATGGACAATAAAATGTTTGAATCGTTGTGATCTTCGAATAATTAAGTGAGTTACAGTAGACAGAATGTCTCACTGTGTCACAGATGTCCTCACACATACTATCAATGTTAGGGAATTTTGTTTTAGTTCTAGAGACAGTCTCTGGACAGTGGAATCGTGGAGGCCACTGTTGAGGAGACGGGTCCAGACCAGACGTGACATTGATGATGACCCCTTTTGATGCACATCCTCTGCTGACTTCTTCTATGCCGACGGCATATGCCAGGTAGTCGAGTCCGGTACCGCCATACTTCTCTGCTACAGGCACTGACATCGTGCCAAGTTGACCCAAGATCTTGGTCTGATCAAAGCAATACATATAAGTGCTCAAAGAAAACAAACATGACAATTTTATTTTAATCAGTGTTTAACTTGTTTTCAAATAGTCACTCAGCCGTTATTCAGGCTTTGGCAATATTTGCCTTCAAAGTGTTTTAACTCAGTTGTCCACTACATGGAGCCACTTGTTGTATATGGTAGTCAAGTTGAATAAATTATGTAATTAATCATTGTTGTAATTTGTTATCGCTCCGTAATAATTTACAGAGGCTTCCTTGTTTTTTAAAGATGGAATATCCAAATTTATCATGGTCCTGTTTCCAAAAATCCACACTGACCTGGTCCTGTTTCCCAGAATCCCCACTGACCTGGTCCTGTTTCCCAGAATCCCCACTGACATGGACATGTTTCCCAAGAATCCCCACTGACATGGACATGTTTCCCAGAATCCCCACTGACTTGATCATGTTTCCCAGAATCCTCACTGACCCGGTCCCATTTCCCTGAATTTCCCTGACCTGACAATGTTTCCGAGAATCCCCACTGACCTGGTCCTGTTTCCCAGAATCCCCACTGACCCAAGCGGTACCGTTTCCCAGAATCCCCACTGATCTGGTCCCATTTCCCAGAATCCCAACTGGTCTGGTCCCATTTCCCAGAATCTCAACTGATCTGGTCCCATTTCCCATAATCCACACTGACCTGGGTGTCACCTGGTCTTGCTTCCCACTGACCTGTTCCTCAGGGAACTTGTGCTCCTTGTCCAACTTCCCTGCTATTGGTCTCAGTTCCTCCTGCACAAACTCCCGCAGCGTGTCCTTCAGCATCTGGTGTGTCTCGGGTAGGGCGGTCAGTGCCCGACTCCACACTGCAAGCAGCCCAAGCAAGTGGTTTTGCCCAATGGGAATGTGGAAAATCAGTCCTTTGTCCAGTTGTGTGAAAAAATTACTAAAATAACAAAACCGTCAATATCTACAGTTTTCACACATTCTTGTGCCTTCCTAGTTTATATTCCCTTAATTCATTATCACATCACATATGTATTTTCCTTCCGGGTGCCTATAGGTACACCTGGGTTAATTCCAGGGGACGTGGACCAGGTCCATGGGGATGATAGTCTCTGATGGGCTGCGGTGTCCCATGAGGATCCTTTATCAAATACATAGCTTTTGCACTTCTCCCAAAAGCGTTGGTTTTCACCACATTATGTACCTCCTTGTACACTTGTACAAGGAACAACAACAGAACATCTATAAATAAGTTGTATGCTGCATAATTATCATTTTATGCATGATATGTCATGAACCTATATCCATGGTGTACCTGCAGAGCTATGTTATTAGGCATGTACATGTTAATTCATATGTGTACAAGTTCATCATAGGAATTGACAGAGTTTTCATAATGTAATTATTGAGACAATATTTAGTGTTTCTACGATTAGATAAGACAATACACCTGCAATCCTGCATGTATAATGATGTTTTAAACATCCAGACAAAACCCTCTGGGACAAAACCCCCTCATCATAGATAATAGACTCAAGAATTAAACTTAATTCAGCTTGTATGTATAGACATGTACACTATAACTATATATAAATAAACAAAATAAATAAACTTATTATAGTGCCAAATCTAGTAAAAAAAACAATTTAAGGGCACTTTACATGTACATGTCCTTAAAAATAATTACTTAAACGTATAACTAAAATTAACTCTACATTATAAAAATGCATATAGACAGGCTCATAAAAATATAACAAATAAACAAATACATAGAAGGCTAAAAACAAAAATCTAGAACATCATTTAAGGTAGAAGCACTGTTCTCTTTGATGCATTCACAAATTGTCTCTTCACTTAATTATCACTGCATCTGTTAAAATATTGTATAAAATATAGTGTCTTTAAAGCACTCTTAAATGCGGCATCGTTGCAAGTTCTCGTATTGGAAAAGGTAGTCGATTCCAAAGGTTTTGCAATTTGTTTTAGGTCTTTTACGCTGTTTGGTTCCCACTGAGCAAAGTGATATAGTTGGCATGTAGATGCAGATAAGGTCATGCAAGTACACTGGTCCACAACAGTTGACTGCTCTGTGGGCGAGTAGCATTATCTTAAAGGGAACCAAAAGGGAAATATGCTATGCACGTGAAAGAGCTAATACAAAGCAACCATTCTGAACGGTAATCACATTTTTAACGTCAGTGGTTTATTAGTAAAATAATTCCAAAGTGGATAATTTTACTGAAATCATCGGCTTCATAGAGGCGTCCATGATGCGCCTCTTCCTGTTGTCTGACCGTGGTCTGACCACTCAGCACGCAGAACCGGTCTTAAAGTCACGTGTCCGATGACGTGTGTTAATGCTATCGCCGTTGTAAACACAATGTTGTAAGATACGCGAACTTCGAAGAAGGACATCCGTTCGAAGAACGTTGCTTCGAATAGGATGTTTCTCACCGTATATACTGGGTCAAGATCCGCAGAAACGTTGGCGACGTCGAGTTTTCAAGTATGGAGCTGTGCAAACGATATTAGCGCGATATTTAATCACCAACGATAGTTGTCGAAACGGGTTACCGGTCGAATCCTTCCGTCGCCGTAGCCAAGTCATCAGAGCGCGCAAGAAGGTTAGTAAACATTATTAAGTCTTCTGTATCTAAATTATTTAAATCTTGTACCATTAGACGCATTGCGATGTCTGTCGTGATGACTTATGTACCTACTGATATTGTTCATAAACGTTCACCACAGTTAACGTTCTAGAAGGTATGTACATGGGATCATGGAGCCGCTAACTAGGTCCAAGCTAGTTAGGCCGTCCGATATTGTTATTCATTATTATTAGTTTTATTTTATCCTACTTTAAATGGTATATATCACATTTGCATGAACAGAGGCATAAAAATAAGGTAAAGCTAAAAAACAGCTGAATCCAAGCCAGATCATAGACGTCATAGTCAATTCGCATGAACGATAATATAGGCACTTTGATATCACTCGCTAAATAAGTTTTCAAAAGTACTGCCTTTCGAGTTTCGTAGCTACGCATGCAGTTCCTATTTTCAGGTTGACCGCTCTAAAAGTGCCAATATGACAGCTATATTTTTCAGTAAATATATTATTAAAACATTAAAAAATAGCATTGCTAATGCCGCCATTGCGAATGTTGTTTTCAATCATGTTATCTGTTCAGTGAGAGAACAAATTACAAATTATGTGTGTAGTATCTGTTCAGATACTCATACAACATTGATCCTAGGACATGTTACAGACTTACAGTAAAGGATGAATAATTAGCTATGATGAGACATAACTTATGTACTGTAAAAAATCACTTTGCAATATTTCCTTTATTGGTAGAGTTTCTTGAAATATTGGGGACACACTGAGCAAACAAGAAGAAGCATTAACAGACTAGCATAATATACTAGATGGAACGTGGACTTGTAGATATCCCACAAGATCACTCTATCCAATACAACACTAGATCTTCAGGTAAACACTCGGTAAACACTTGGAACCAGTTTCTTCACCACAATGAGTGGAGTTCTCTACCCTCAACCACTGTGTCGTGCAAATCACTAATCTAATTCAACATTAATTTAATCCAATAGTTTACCAAGTAAGTCAGATGATCCACCATGCACATTGGCGTGATGTCTCAATATGACATTTTGCCAGTTAACAATATAAATTGTCATATATATTCCTGTTCGTTTAATATTTTGAGGTGGCAACGTTTGTGTTTATTGGATAATATAAATTAAAGCACTTAATATAAGATACAACATGACACAAACAATGTAGCGATAAATGCTATTGTGGTCATTTTGTGAGAGGAATGTCGTAGTGGAGTGAAATGTTTGTAAGACGCAGTATTATTTTACCAATTATGTATTCAATACCACGTTTACCAACATTAGGAAATTGCATGACTGAGCACTGGCAACTATAGTGCATAAACACTAAGTGATCATGCAATCAGTTATCATACCTTAGTTTATGTAATATGTATCACCACACAAACATACACACATCTCTATTCAATGAAGACAGCAGCTGGAGCAGCATCATCATCTATCTAGTTGTGCAAGCACTGTGCAATAATATGAATGCATTTCTAGTGCATGCAGCTCAGTAACTGTCACTCCTGTCAGCTATCAAATTAAGATCTTAGTGAGTGTATGTCATCTGCCAGAAAACTTATGTACTCTATCCATGATCCGTTCCATCCTTACAGTCCCATTTGCTTTCTTGATAAATGTATCTAGCCTAATCCTGTCCTGGTTGTTGATATTGCCACTCCCAACACACTGCACCAAAGTAAAGAACACTGTTCACTATTACACTGTAACATATATGCTGCTTATTTGGCGTACATTGAATGGTCTTTTTCATACAAAAACATAGTAAATTCAAACAGTCAATATTTAGCACTACAGCATGTCCTGTTTATTTATAGGGATGGAACCATGGCTCTAGCAAGAACGTCCGGCCATGTCCTAGCGAACCCTGACAACATGGCTGTTTTCTGGTCAAGACGCAAGCAATTGGAGCTGCAGAAGACACTACAGTTGTATGTTTACCTGCAGATCCACCCGCCCATGGCATACAGAAAGAGTGAATGGTGAATTACATCTTTGTCAGGACTCTGGCCGCTGCCCACAATGACTGTCCATGTCGGAATTGCAGTCCTTGGGACAGATATGCCCAAGCTATTGAAACAAGATCTGCTGGTGTCAAGAGTCAGTTGATTTGTTCATAATTAATCCAACTGCTTATTTACAAATCAACTGATAATTTGTAAGGGCAGCAGTCAACAAGTGCTGAGTGTTATCCCATATCTTGTTCTCCGCTGAGAGCACAGAAGTTCCATCTTATGGCTGGTATACACTGGTATGACTCTCTGTACCCTTCGACCAAGCCTGCCATGGATCCACCAGGTAAAACTCTCTGTATATGGCCGACTTGGACATCTGAAATAAAATAAGGCCTAAATAAATATATCAACTATGTATAGTGGCGCAGTGGTTTAAAGCTTTGGGCTCGGCTTCAGACTCTCAACTACGAGAACGAAACCATTTGGTGCTGTGTCGAACCTTGGGCAAGTCTGTTCACCCGTCATTGCTCCAATTCACTCAGCTGTGTAAACAAGTAACTAGCTATAGACAATGGTGGATATTTGTACTCAAACCGTTTAGATTAATTAATTACAGCTTGGCTGGATGCTTCCCACTGTCATGAGATGGTGTTTAATTAAGTAGATCTGCCAGGGAGTAAAGTATAAACCACTTTGACAAGGACAATGCTAAGCAGACATTGGGTCAAATACATTGACATTTATTTAAATACAAATACTCTTGAGGGATCCAAATACTTTTTATTCCTAAACATCAATAACAGATACTTAAAAAGTATTTAAATACCATGTTTGAGGATTGGATACTGCACTATATAAGAACTGTATTGACAGGTGACATATGAAAATGGAGGTAACTCAAAATTACTCATTCCATTATCATTGTAGAATACATGTTGTGTTTTTTTTTTATAAAATCATTGGAACTTTTTTTAGTTCTGACAGTGGACAACTGGGCATGCTACTCGAAATATTCTAGAATGATCCTACATCAGTTACTGTTAAACATGAATTGTTGGGTATATTTATAATGTGTGGTGTTTTCATTGTATGAAATATCATTTGTATTATATAAATGTTGTATCATGTTAGTTTGCTTGGTGTTCTGGTTGCTCTAATGTTATTTTCATTGTCAATAATTGTGAGCACTTGATTTTGTATATATATATATATATATATATATATATATATATATATATATTCGTCAGTTTCACATATATTGTGCTAACTTTGTTACTAGAGTACATAGTCTCGCTTAACCGAGTGTCGCTCGGCTGCGTAACTTCGCCGTGAAGATAGTCTGGGGACAAAAATGCTTTGCTTATGTAATGCTTATATGGGGTCGCAGCTCGAACCCGTCAGACGGCATCACTGTTTTAGATAAATTACGTGTATACTGATAATTAATGTTTATAATGTACGTATAGTCAGGGGCGTCGATCCGGTTTTAAAAGTGGGGGGGGGGGCGGGGGACATATATATATATATATATATATATTATATATATATATATATATATATATGTATGTATTTTTATGTATAATTTTTATTATATATATTTATTATATATATATATATATATATATATATATATATATATATTAAATATATTATATATATATATATATATATATGTATATATATATATATGGTGCTAATTCTAAAATAAACAAAGGCCTTTATGTTATGCTATTTAAAATAGTTATGTTGGCTACATATATTTGAAGAGGGGACATGGCTCAATCCTTGAAAATTTGGAGGCTAGACTTTGGACCCATAACTGCTTGCCTGATTCATAGAGTGACAACAAGGACTTATGTGCATATATGTCCGTGGCACTAAGTCCATTGCATTAATTTTTCCCCTATAGTTCTACTAGTGTGTTCTATTTATATCTATGGTCCGTGTCGACAAGATACAAATGTTACACGGGTGCCTGGGTAGGACTTCCCAATCCCACCATTTGGCAAAGAAATTTGTCATCACTCAAATGGGATCAAAATACACAAAGTGCGGGAATCCGCTGGTTCCGCCGTAGGCGATATAAGTATCCACCAGGGCGACCAGGCTGCAATCCAAGGGGTGACGGGACAAACAAAAATTAATCATCTATAATGCGCTTGATGGCTAGTGCCTATTAATATATCAACACAAAGGTGCAAATTGACAGAGCCCGGCATGTAAATTTTTCTGAATAAGATCAGTTGCGGCCACCCGTAATTTATCTAATAATTTTCCACTGGGTAGTCGGAAGTTTATATCCGAACTCGTATATTAATTTTACTACTAGATCGATGTAGGGTGTTTAAGAGAGGGGAGTGATCAACCTCGCTATATGCCTGTCAATTTGTTTTTATGAACTGAAAAAGTGGGGGGGATATTTCCTATGCTGTCCCCTCAGGCTGAAAAATGGGGGGACGTGGTCCCCTCATCCCCCACCGATCGACGCCCATGCTGTGTAGAACTTCCCAATCCTACATTTTGGCAAATTAATTTGTCATCACTCATACAGGAATAAGTTACACAAAGTGCAGGGATCCGCCGCTTCGGTCGTAGGCGATAAGCATCAAGCGGGCAAGGGGTGAATTTGAAACACAAATTTCATAATTTATAATGTGCTTGATGGTTAGAACCTATTAATAATATCAACACAAGGATGCAAACTGATAGAGCACGGCAGCGGCTCAGCCCGGTGTCGCGCTTACATTTTCCCGGTCGTTATAAACTTTCTGCGCATGCGCGATAAATATAAAATGTGCAGCGAAACGACAAAGCATTTTTGGTATGAATGCCACGGGCTGTTCGTCAACTCTCCTGTGATGATTCCTGTGAAGAGTTGCTTAAAATGTCGTTCAATACAATAACGTCTTACGTTTGTTTAAATCACCGTCACGGATTATGGCGCACTATAGTCACGTTTGCTATCAAAACATGCTTCAAAACTTGTTTGCCTCGTGTTAATTTTCTACAAATAACTTTATGTATATCCTAACGAACAACCCGTAATATGTATACCATAAATGAATTTTCCTTTCGCTGCACATTAATGATTTTACATTTATCGCGCATGCGCAGAAATGTCAATCGGAACGTTTATAATGCCGGAAAGATGAAAGTGCTACACCGGAATGATGATTATTTACTGAAGCAAGATCAAGTTGCGCGCTGTGGCCAGTCGATTTTCTAATGGGTGGGTGGAACTTCATATCGCGAGTTTATTGTCTAGCTACTAGTCCTATGTAGCGGCTTTTAAGAAAGGAGTGGTGAGTCAGGCTACATGCCCCGCAATTTTTTTGAACTGAAAAGTGGGGGGACAATTCCTATGCTTCCCCCACGCTGAAAAGTGGGGGGACGCGTCCCCCCTCCCCACCGATCGACGCCCGTGCGTATATGGACTTAACGAAACAAATAACATATATAATTATTTTATATATATATATATATATATATATATATATATATATATATATATATATACACACAAAATAGAAAAATGAGATGAAAAATTAACAACGAAAAATTTTCATTTCTGTTTATTTTGCGTCGGCATATTCAGGTATGATTTTAATTGTGAATAGTTTTTTTTATAATACAGTATTATCTTATAAAATGTAATCCTTATTTAATTTGTTATTTCAAAGTAGGCCTGACAGCCAATCAGCGTCTCTACCCTATTATGGGATAAGGTCACCTTGGCGGTAACGTTGGCAGGGCGGATTTACCCAGGAACTAAAACGTGCTGCCACCGCACGGCGTCTGGATAACCGAGGCTAGGTTGCATGTAGCCTCGGTTACCCAGGCTCCGTGAGGTGACAGCACTTTTGCTCATCGTCTCGGCGTATTTAAATGCAGCCGACCAATTGGGTTGGGCGAAACGATTGCAAGAGGATGGTAACTCTCGAGTCGGCCATGTTTCAAAGCGCCGTGCATTCTACATACAGCCCCTTATGGAACCGGCCGGGTAACTAGGGCCCCACCGGAAGTGACGAAACCCGTTACCGCGCGCCATTGCCGTTCATGCCATTTCTACGTGGGCCGGGAACACAGTGGGGATATCGTTTTGGACAAACCCCCGGAATTCAATTGTCCTATGCAGATTATGGTAAAGACGCACGGTGTGGAAAACCTGTTATCAACACAGTGAGTCGACGATTTTTAAACCGGTTGTAAAAACCCAAGTCTGAGGGGGGAAAAGGGGAAAAAAAAACCTCGAAATGTATTTTGAGGATCACCAAAAACCTGACATAGACTCCCAAACCCCAATTAAAACCCGTTTTCCCCAATTACTCCCTGGATCCTAGTAGATCTATATTTTGGATCTTACAGACGTTCCGCCAGGCCCGGGTGTCATGGCATAATAGTGGCGTCACAGTGGGGGAAACACCGAATCAACTAACATTAGCACTAGTTTTTGGTGTACTTAGTTTTGTATCAAACTTTTTTGGGTCCAGTGGAACGTTGCGCTGTCCCGAACGTTTGGTTTGGTTAAAAAACTGTTTTAGGATAACCCGAATGGGTATATATGATGTCCAAAGTGTTATCAAGTTACCTAAATTACCCTTTGGGGAAACCCTTTTAATGTTTGTCTAAGCAAATTCTTTCCCCTGTCTACCGAGGTATTTGTATTTGATGATTCCCCCAAATCGAAATTTGGGGGAAAATTGGTGGATGTAGAGGTTTGAAATTGGTGGTGTATAAAATTTGAAAAACAAGCGGAAATATTGATTGATAAGTTTTTTCTTCTTTTAAAAGGTTATTCATAAAGTGGTACTGGACATATATTGAGTAGTAGTTTTGGTTAAAGTTTGTTAGTTAACAGTATTTTTTTTGAACAGATTAGTATAGTGGGTGAAAAAAGGGTAATCTAGGCTTGACAAATTGTAAACAAGATTGAGCAAATCTCTTTATTTGATATAGTATATAAGAGATAAAGCAAAAAAGAGTAACAACTACATATGTAAGATAAAACTGTGAATAGGTATCATTGTTATTAAAAATAAACAAGCGTTTTAGTGGGAAAACCCCTTGGGTTTTTGTTTATATAGGTAGTGTCCAACGTTTCCGCTAGGGAACGGTACCAGTACAAACTAAACTTATTGTTCATGGTAGCATAGGTAGTAAGTTGTTTATAACATAAAGTGTGCTCCCAGTTGTTGTACACAATAAACAAACAGTCTTTCTAAAGACTAAGTTGGTTTAAACTAAGAGTTGTTTTTGACAAATCATAATATGGCACCTGGCAAGCGGCAAGTAAAGGCAAGGAGGCACTTGGTGTGTAACCACTCCCACAGCTTGGTGGATTTTGCCGTATCGGGGTGCGGAAAACTTGGTCAGAGACAACGGAGGAAGGGTTTACGTTCCAATTTTTAAAGGGTGTTGGAAAGTGGACTGTCTGACAGCGGGAGTTAGCTAGGCTAACGGATATTGTAAAGGGGGATGCAGAGGGAGGGAGGGTGATTGCAAGGACAACAAATGGAGAAAGAACAACAGGAAACATGACATGCAGGAAGGTGACAGGGAGAAAGTGACAGTAGAGAAGGAGGGAGGGACAAGGGGACAGGAGATGAGAGAAGTAGATGCGACAGGAGGTAAGACGAAGGGAAAGAAAGGAAGTGAGAGGGGGTGTGACCAAACGGAAGTCAATAACAAGGACGATGACAGGAAGAAAAGAGCCCGGGAAAAGAAAGGAACAACAGAGAAAGGGGGGGGGGGAAAAAGTCAGCAACCAGGGAGATGCAAAACGGAGGAGCTACTCTGAAGCAGTGATCGAGGGGCATTGAGAACAAAAAGGGGTATTTATGGGAGACTCCATTTTGCGAAAGACAGACGGGAACATTAACCCAAAGGAGAAGACGTTGTTGTTTGTCTTCCGGGGGCTAGGATAGAGCATGTGACTGAACGGGTAGAGAACGTTTTGGGGGGAGGGCCCAAAGGGGGGGTCTATATTAGTACATGTAGGGACGAACAATGCAGACAGGGATGGAACAACCAGGATATTTAAAGAGATACAGAGAGTTGGTAGAGACACTGAAGAAGACGAGAGTTGAACAGATCATACTCTCAGGAATCTTGCCAGTGATGGGGGGAAAGGGGGGAACAACATTTAGAAATTGCAAGAGGATGGCAATTAACGGACTATTAGAGCAGATGTGTGAAGAAGAAGGAGTTGGATTTGTAGATTTGTGGGGATAATTTTGTTGGTAAAGAAGACATGTTTATGAGAGATGGCCTCCATCTAAGGGAAAAGGGGCCCAGCAGTGTTCTCCGAGAACCTTCTTCGATCGATGAATAATGGAACAGGTTGCAACTTTTTAAACTAGTTTCGCGGGGGAAAGAAAGCCAAATACTAGAGGCATAGATAAAGATAGAAAAAAGACATCAGCAAAGAACAGCCTGGAAAGCCCTAGGGAAATTTTGGGTTTAAAATGTGTTTGTTTAAATGAAAGGAGCATAGTAAAAAAAAGAAATGAACTAAACATTATGGTGAAGATATTGCCCCTCACATAATAGGTATAACTGAATCTTGGGCCCCCGTATATCAGATGCCGAATTAGGAATGAAAAGGGTATGTAATTTTTTGGGAAAGATAGTTTAAAGGAAGAAGGGGGGGGCGGAGTTTTTTTAAAAAGAATCCTTTCCAAGCTTATGAAATAAAATTAGAAAAAGAAGCAGAATGTGAAGAAGTTGTCTGGTGTAACATAGTTACAGGAAAGTCAACATTAACTGTTGGGTTAGTGTATCGGAGTCCAAACATAAGATGGAAGAAATGAAAAAATACATAACGCTATCAAAGAAGTGAGTAAACGGGACTTATTTTTTGGGGGATTTTAACCAGGGGCATATACAGTGGACATCTCTCCCAGAGTACCGGGAGAGAGGATCAAGAGTTTTTAAATTTAGACAAGATAGTTTCCTTTCTCAACATGTGTTAGAAGCAACCAGGGGCAAGAACTTTGTTAGACTAGTATTGAGTTCAAAAGAAGGAATTTGTTGATAATGTCAAGATATGTGAGCCACTGGGGTGTAGTGATCACAACCAGATACATTGTATCATCAAAGTAAAGGGGGAACGGAATAGAAAAAAAAGGTACAGGAAAAAATTTTTACAAAGGAAGATATAAGGACATGACGGAATATTTAGCAAAGATAGACTGGAAAAAACACACTGAAGAATAAGACAGCAACAGAATGCTGGAATATTTTAAAGGGGTGAAATTGACTGCGTCGTTGACAAATTTGTCCCCTTGAAAAAACAGGGGAAAAGGTCAAAGAAGAAACACTTATCGAAGGGAAACCATTAGAAAAATCACGTACAAGCAAATGATGTGGAAGACATATAGACATACCGGAAGTGAAGAAGACTATAGCATTTATAAAGAAGCACTTAACCCAAACTACAGCTGAAATTAGAAATTCAAAAAACTACGAACAAAAAATAGCTTTTTAAAATAAAACATGACAGCAAGAGTTTTTATGCGTATGTTCGAAGTAAACAGAAAGTTCAGGAAAGGTCGGTCCCTAGAAGGTAGTGATGGAAACATAATAACAGAGGGATTCTTAATGGCAGAAAACCTAAATGAATACTTTAGTTCGGTGTTTACCAGGGAAAAATATTAATATATTACCAGTACTTGAGACTAAGTTCGAAGGGAGAGAGTTTGACTATTTAAGGGGGAAATAATTGTAACCCCAACAATGGTAGCTATGAAAATAAGAGATATGAAGGATAATAAATCACCTGGAGGGATGGGATTCCTCCCAAATTACTATTGGAAATTGTAGAACAAATTAGCATACCCTTGCAACAGTGTTCAATTTGTCATTAGAGGAGGGAATAGTTCCGTTAAAAATGGAAAGAAGCAAACATTATACCATTATTTAAAAAAGGTTCGAGAAACAAGTCAGATAACTATAGACCAGTGAGTTTAACATCGGTGATTTTAAGTTGATTTTCTTGTTAAAAATAAATTGATAAACCCATCTCAACATGGGTTTTTAAAAACAAAGGGCATGCTTAACAAATATGTTATGTTTTTTTGGGAAAATGTCACAAAGTGGCTAGATGAAGGGGTCACCAGTAGATATAATCTACTTAGATTTTTAAAAAAAATTTGACAAAGTGCCACACCAAAACTACTTAAAATAAAGGCCCATGGCATAGGAAATGGAATGATCAACTTGGGTAGAAAAATGGCTTATTGATAGAAGACAAAGAGTAGTAGTTGATGGGGAGGTTTCAAACTGGAAATCGGTTTTGAGTGGAGTACCGCAGGGATCAGTACTGGGACCTATTTTATTCTTAATATATATCAATGATTTGGATGATTACATAACAAGCAAGGTGTTGACGTTTGGGACGACACAAAAGTGTTTAGGAAAATTAAAAGTGATGCAGATAGGCAGCATTTTTCCAAAATGATCTTAATAAGTTGATAGGGAAAGGTCTGAGAAGTGGCAAAAGCTGTTTAATTTTTGGGAAAATGTAAGTTCCCTTACAAAATACCTTTAAAAGGGAAAAAGGGTTTTGGGTTAACTATTAGGCGAAAGAAGGTATCAGAGCAGTGTGGAATTGCAGCAGCGAAGGGGAAAACCCAAAATTTTTGGATTAATTAGGGAAATATAGTGTACAAAGAAAAAGAACTACTAATACCGCTGTATAAAACAATAGTTAGGCCTCACTTAGAATATTGTATACAAGCAAAGGGCCCTATCCAAAAAAAGGGTATTGATATGCTAGAAAGAGTACAAAGGGGAGCAACCAAAAAGATACCAAACTGGGAATATTAGTTATGAAATGCGTCCCAAAAGAATGTGGTTTAAAAAACACTAGAAACCAGAAAAAATAGTAAACGAATGGAACAGATTATCAGCTGATTGTGTAGGTGCTACTAGTGTTAATATATTTAAAAATAAAATCGACATATACCTAAGAAGGGCGGGGTATACTTAGATAGATAGGTTGGACTCTCGATAAGCCAAATGGCTTCCTAGTCCACCCGCCATCTAGAGTTGAATCTCTAGGTGGCAATCTTGTTAAATCTTGTTAAAAAATTTGGGTTTTTCCCTACGTAGATGCCATTTCATTGAATATGGGGTAAAGAAAGGGGAAAACCAACATATGTTTTACAATTATGTTGCCAGTGCGTAATGATACTATTGTATCTCAGTAAATTTAATATTGAGAAGTAAATAATCAGTAAGATATCATTTTTTATTAAAAATACCTGTCTGAGTAATTATAATATTTTTATTATAATAGGCTAGTAGTTGAATATATAATAATATATAGTACACACAGTGAAGAGTGCTGGTTCACTAAGTCATAATCAGTGTTATGTACTCATAAGGTAGGACAGTAGCAAGGAGGGGTGCGGGTGTGTTAGGGTTAATTAGATATGTGTGTGCGTGCGCCTGTGTTTACGTGTCTGATTTGTGTGTATTTGTACAGGTTTGTGTGTGATATGGTTATGAAGATAGTGTTTTGTGTGTGTGTGTGTGTGTGTGTGTGTGTGTGTGTGTGTGTGTGTGTGTGTGTGTGTGTGTGTGTGTGTGTGTGTGTGTGTGTGTGTGTTGGGTGTGTGTGGGTGTGCGCGTGCGTGCGTGCGTGCGTGCGTGTGTGTGCTTGCAGCTTTATCGCCGTAATTTTCGTTGTAAATTATGATTTACTGCGCTGGTACGGCACCATATGTCCGCGGCCACCGAAATTCGAGTGATGTAGAACTTTGCCCACATTGCACCGTCGACATCGCTTCTAAGTTAATTAGTTTTTAGTAAAAAGATCCATTCTACCAAGAGACCCATAATGCGTCAGCGATTTATATTGATTTTAGTAGATAATCAAAACTGAAGCAATTGTTTTCACATTTGTAAAAAGCGATAAATGAAGTGTTTCCTCCAAACTCACGTTGAGAAGTTAATCATTTGTTGACGCCGACACAAACTGAGGGGAGGCGTATTGTCCGAAAAACATCAGAACGAGGTGCACATCTTCTGAAGTTGAAAAGTAATTTAAAGTAAATTATGTTTGCAAGAGCGCAGCCTTTTAAAAACGGTAAGAAGGAAGAAAGCATATCGCTATGTTGCTTAGTTGAATGAACTCGCCATCTTTCTATGTGCCGTCTCCTGAAACAAAAAAGTATGCAAGAGATGGTGACGCGGTCCCAGATCCGACCAGTCCAGGATTCGTCTAAACGCATATTGCACATGCGCAGTGACCGATTTTATCTGCTCTGCCACACTCTGACGTAGTATCAACGGCATACGTCACGCCCGGGTCGAGATTCGCCTAAACGCACATTGCGCATGCGCGTGTAAACGTCAGCGCCCGTTATGATCCAAGATTTTGTTGGCGGGGAAACCCACCGGGGTCATCCCTTTAAAAATTGGGCCTTTTCCCAAAAATCCCCGGTTTTTAAACAGTGGTGATTTTTTTAAGATTTATTTTTATTTATAAATAATAGAAGTCTGTGAAACACTGGCGTCCATCGCAAGCCAGTCGCTCATTTTCTAACATTAAAACTGACCCGTTGTAATGCAGACCGCGTGTATCATGATCACAAATAAAATGTCCAATCGATGTCGTAACAGCAGCTAATATTAGTTACAAATGAACTCATATTTCTTTTAAAAAAAACTTTTAGCAACTGCACACACAATTCTGGACGAGGTGGTAGATAATCCGGATGTGAACCCGTGACCAAATATTCGCCGCCTAGGTAAATGCTGTCGTGGGCGCTGAGACGCTGCCAGAACGAAAAACCAGGCGGTTAAGGACGTGTTTCTTTTTTCGACCGCTGCTTATTGTGACCATGGAACTGGAAGGAATAGTGTATTGGTGAGTGATATATGTACACGATTAGAAATGCAATTGTGAAATAATTAAATGTGTTATGCATGAAACAGTAAATTAGACAATGTGCACGCATCATAGCACAGTATACCAGATCGCATAAAACAAACCGCATTTGCGTTGCTTGGTTTTTCGTTCTCGCAGCGTCTAATTATCACGCTGTCATGCCAATGGTGTTTATTATGCAACTACAACTTAAAAAATCGGTCGTGTATTATTACAAAACGGGCT
This sequence comes from Ridgeia piscesae, assembly GCA_025642075.2. NCBI lineage: Eukaryota > Metazoa > Annelida > Polychaeta > Sabellida > Siboglinidae > Ridgeia > Ridgeia piscesae. The sequence goes on from JAODUO010002050.1 coordinate 16,906, forward strand.
GTAAGTAACAACAATACCAGAACAGTATCAGAAGTATGCCTCAAACTTAAGTAAACCATTGTAATATATTGATAAATTTAGCTAAAACATACGATTTGTCACATTCATCGTAGCACATGTGGCACAGTTGATGACGACATAAGCCGACTGATATATTCAAGCAATTCTATGACCAGTTAAGAAAAAGGATTAATGATAGCCTACTAATAATACATTTTTAACCCCTACATACCAAGGAACATCAGCGCGCGCAGAAGCGGGGCAAACGACTCATCAGGCTAAATCACATGTTTACATTACTTATACAGAAAACCTGTTCAGACGCCTGTTTTTATAACATGTTTACGACATCAGAGATTCTGCGTGGCGTGTATCTAGTCCTTCGTTGAAGTAACCAGGTCACCCGTGTCCCGCCACATCCCGGGTTCAGCAATCAGTAAATGTGTTGTCCGACTCAAGTTGTCGAGCAACATAATTGTGACGTAGGCTTGTCATCACTAACCGGGTTACCCAGCGCTACTCTTGAGAAAAGGCAATTATCCTGGCCCTGACATAAACTGTTTGAAAATCGAAGTCCCACCTCCACTTCCGCGGATAGTATACTTGGTTATCACATCCGCCTGGCACGGCAGCGGCCCGGGTTCAATACCCGGGCACAGCAGGCATGGTATATTTGGTGTTAAAACTGGCTCTCAACATTGGGGACCGTATACGCTTCGTGAATAGAAAAATCACATTAATGTCGGTGCCGTCTACTGTTGGGAAGTACAAGAACCACTCAGCACCTGGCAGTGAATACCCTCAGTGCCAGGATAGAAACGTCGGCTTGGCGTATTTATTTATTCAAGCCGTTCTGTTTAAGACTGACTAGTTCAATGAGTAAAGTTTGTCCCGGTCCATAACATAGGTTCGCACGACCGCACCTTTTACGAACACCTCCAAAAACGACCGCGACTCCCAACTTACACGCTCAGATCCTTTGATCAAACGAATGACTGCGGAATTAGTTTAATTTAATTTGTAAAAGTTGTTTGGGACCACGGGCGTCGATCGGTGGGGGACGGGGGGGACGCGTCCCCCCACTTTTCAGCGTGGGGGGGACAACATAGAACTTGTCCCCCCACTTTTCAGCTCAGAAAAATTGCGAGGCATATAACCTGACTCACCACTCCTCTCTCTTAGAAGCCGCTACACAGGACTAGCTAGACTATAAACTTGCGATATGAAGTTCCGACCATGCATCCATTAGAAAATCGACTAGATAAATTGCTTGGCTGGCCACACCGCGCAACTTGATCTTACTTTAGTAAATAACCATCATGCCGGACTGCGCCGTTGCCGGGCTCTATCAGTTTGCAACCTTGTGTTGATGTTATTAATCGGCTCTAGCACGGGCGTCGATCGGTGGGGGACGGGGGACGCGTTCTCCCCACTTTTCAGCGTGGGGGACAGCATAGGAATTGTCCCCCCCACTTTTCAGTTCAGAAAAATTGCGGGGCATATAGCCAGACTCACCACTCCTCTCTCTTAAAAGCCGCTACATAGGACTAGTTGCTAGACAATAAACTCGCGATATGAAGTTCCGACCACCCATTAGAAAATCGACTGGCCACAGCGCGCAACTTGATCTTACTTCAGTAAATAATCATCATGCCGGTGTAGCACTTACATTTTTCAGGCGTTATAAACGTTCCGATTGACGTTTCTGCGCATGCGCGATAAATGTAAACTCATTAATGTGCAGCGAAAGGACAATGCATTTATGGTATAAATATTACGGGTTGTTCGTTAGTATATATACATATATATACAGTTATTTGTAGCAAATTAACACGAGGCAAACAAGTTTTGAAGCATGTTTTGATAGCAAACGTGACTATAGTGCGCCATAATCCTTGACGGTGATTTAAACAAACGTAAGATGTTATTGTATTGAACGACATTTTAAGCAACTCTTCACAGTAATCATCACAGGAGAGTTGATGAACAGCCCGTGGTATTCATATCAAAAATGTTTTGTCGTTTCGCTGCACATTGGTGATTTTATATTTATCGCGCATGCGCAGAAACGTAAATCGGAAAGTTTATAACGACCGGAAAAATGTAAGCGCGACACCGGGCTGAGCCGCTGCCGTGCTCTACCAGTTTGCATCCTTGTGTTGATATTATTAGTAGGTTCTAGCCATCAGGCACATTATAAATTATGAAATTTGTGTTTCACATTCATCCCTTGCCTGCTTGATGTTTATCGCCTACGACCGAAGCGGCGGATTCCTGCACTTTGTGTAACTTATTCCCATTTCAGTGATGACAAATTTCTTTGCCAAAATATAGGATTGGGAAGTTCTTCACAGCATGGGCGTCGATCGGTGGGGGACGAGGGGACCAGGTCCCCCCAGTTTTCAGCATGAAGGGACAGCATAGGAAATGTCCCCCCACTTTTTCAGTTCATAAAAACAAATTTACAGGCATATAGCGAGGCTGATCACTTCCATCTCTTAAAAACCCTACATCGGTCTAGTAGTAAAATTAATATACGAGTTCAGATATAAACATCCGACTAGCCAGTGGAAAAGTATTAGATAAATTACTTGGTTGGCCGCAACTAGATCTTAGTTCAGTAAATATGCATCATGCAGGGCTCTGTCAATTTGCACCTTTGTGTTGATTTAATAGGCACTAGCCATCAAGCACATTATAGATTATAAATTTATGTTTCTCCTGTCAACCCTTGGATTGCATCCTGGTCGCCCTGGTGGATACTTATATCGCCTACGGCGGACCCCGCGGATTCCTGCACTTTGTGTAATTTGATCCCATTTGAGTGATGACAAATTTCTTTGCCAAATGGTGGGATTGGGAAGTTCTACACAGGCACCCGTGTAACATTTGCATCTTCCTCACCACGGACCAGAGATATAAATAGAACACACTAGTATAACTATAGGGGAAAGATTAATGCAATGGACTTAGTGCCACGGACTTATATGCACATATGTCCTTGTTGTCACTCTATGAATCAGGCAAGCAGTTATGGGTCCAAAGTCTAGCCTCCAAATTTTCAGGGATTCGGGTGAGCCATGTCCCCTATTCAAATATATGTAGCCAACATAACTATTTTAAATAGCATAACATAAAAGCCTTTGTTTATTTTAGAATTAGCATATATATATATATATATATATATATATATATATTAAAATTATATATTATATACATACATAAAATTACATACATATATGTATATATAAATTGGTCCACCGTCCCTCCCCACTTTTGAAACGTAAAAGTTGTTTGGGATATGATCCTGACTACTCACCTGTTTTCGTGAATTGCGTCGTCTGTCCCTGTCGGCTGTCTCCTGCTTGATGCCAGCCTTGTGTTGTGTTATGTCCCGCCCGTGAGTGCAGCTTATGCAGCCTTCGTCCGACGGGGTGGGGGCGTTGTTATTATTGCGACTGACCTACACTACGGATTATTAGATAAACTTGGTTGGCCAACTAGATCTTAGTTCAGTAAATATGCATCATGCGGGCTCTGTCAATTTGCACCTTTGTGTTGATTTAATAGGCACTAGCCATCAAGCACATTATAGATTATAAATTTGTGTTTCTCCTGTCAACCCTTGGATTGCATCCTGGTCGCCCTGGTGGATACTTATATCGCCTACGGCGGACCCCGCGGATTCCTGCACTTTGTGTAATTTGATCCCATTTGAGTGATGACAAATTTCTTTGCCAAATGGTGGGATTGGGAAGTTCTACACAGGCACCCGTGTAACATTTGTATCTTGTCACCACGGACCAGAGATATAAATAGAACACACTAGTATAACTATAGGGGAAAGATTAGTGCTGGGCTACCAGGACTTAGTCCACTGACATAGGTGCTTGATCATAATCTCATGTGTTTATTTCCTCCAAATTCGGAGATCTGTACCAATATCAATATTAAAGCAACATAAGCCTATTTAAGATGCAATATACACATTAATGTTGAAGTATTTTATAATATACACACGACATTGAGCCCGATAACTACATACGCGCGCCATCTGCTGCTTTCACCCCTTTATACGGTTCACATCCACTCACAGTTTATATTACGTTTAAATAACATTGATTCAGAATGAACATGCAGACACACGATATATGCAAAACGTGACAAATGATTCAGGATGTCGGTTGATGTACCTGGTTGTTCAAGCCCGGTCACGGTCTGTCACTCATGCCCTCACGGTCTGACTCACTGACCCTACAGAATGTCTGCCGCATGTTATTCAACGCAAACAAAGTAATGTGTATATCATGATGGTTTTTTTTTTGGGGATCTGATAAAGAATGCGTCGGTCATTGATCTCCCGTTGACAACCTTCTTGGGGTCGTTCATATTTGTCAACATTTTTGGTAGCGTACACTGAGTACGCATGTTCTTGGATCCTATTATAACTGGGCTGCACAATTACTCACCCACGTCGCACAAAGCTAAGTGATCCGCATAAACACAGTTATGTACTGGCTCGTTACGTAGATAACGCCCAAGAGACCATTGCTTTACAAGACGAAAGTAGCAGAGAAAGTACTTATGGAACATTATCATGTTTTGATACAGCACATCTAAAATGTATAAACAAATTATCAGCTCATACAAAATCCGTTTAGTACATTTCCTAACGCACACCGCTAACCCTGCACACTGCTGCCACCTACAGGGCCCTCTGACAACGAGGGTGTTCATATTATCGTCGTCAATCCGTAGAGCCTGTTTCAGGTGCTGCTTCGATGAGCTGCCGCCTTGACGAGAGCCCCTCTCTCCGACACACTGAAAGAGTCACCTAATCCACATCCATATGTTCTTGGGACACTATAATCTTTATTTTATAATATATCCTTAACTTTCACAGCGCATATATCCTTAACTTTCACAGCGCGTTACATGTTATTTAATAAAAACTACACCATACAAATTAAACATTTTATACATTTAAATAATAAAATAAATACAATAAATAAAAATAAAATAAAAATGTTGTGTAAACATCAGTGGATGATAAATAAAACAATTATCATAGTAAATAAAGTACTTTAAATGTTCTTTCACCGTGATCTCCTAAAATCTGTTTTCGTTATTTTTCAACTTAGCTTATTGAAATTTTAGGGTAACAACAATTATATGTAATTTTTTTACACATTTATTATATCAATATTGTCCACCAGGTGGAGGTGTAGTCGCCCCATAAAAAATTGGTTGATTCACCGTGATGAATGTACGTGGAAAATGGATTGACTAAATGTTTTCAAACTTAGCATATCAATAGAATACATAAAATAGGAGACTATGACAGTTTTTTTTGGTACTTTACAAAACAATTTATGTGAATTTTTGAATCTCTGTTTTAATTTTCGTAAGTACATTTTCCATCAAAGTCATGATATTACATGTAATCCAAATAGGTTATCTAAAATATGACACTGTCATAGTCTAGCAAATGATCTTGTGGAGAAATGCTGAACATGTCAGAGGATTCTGTTGATAAATAGCCGAGTACTACCGAACAAGAGATAGCTCATCGACAAAAAACATTTTACTGAGAAAACGGGCACTGAAGTTTCTCAACATTCCAATAACAAATTTCACAGGCAAAAATCGAACTGCTGTTATAACAGTTCACGCAAAGCTCCTATAGTCGATTGTCTTTCCACTGATATATATTGTTCATCATTTGCTTGTGAGAAAATGTTTATAAACATTAGATGAGACATAATAATTATGTCATTGTCATCACTAAAAAAATCGTACTGCATAACTAACTAAAATTACAAACAGTCTTTCTTCAGTTCATTGTAAATGTTGAGAGTTCTGGATTTGCCCTAGAATCCTCCAGCAGCATAGTCACTGGCTGAAGCGTCAGCCTCGGCCGCACGAGTGAACCTGCGGGCCCGTCGTGCAGTCTTCGTCGACGCTTCATCCTGCCGCTCCTCTTCCCGGACTCTCTTCCTGTCTGCCTTCTCGGCCGATGCATTGAGTCGCTCTCCTCAAGCGATGTCCATGGAGCCGCACAGACGCCGCATGGTCACCTCCACCCCACCGTTGAATTCTATTACCGCGGCACCTGTGGCAGAAAGCACTCACTGCAGGCCAACAAATCCTGCCTTCGGACACTTGGCCCAGATCTTGGCGTGGAGGCTCTCATTTGGTTATGTGTCTTGCCTTGCAGACATCGCTTTTTTTTCGTTATTTTTTTCTTCATATTACTATATTATTATTATCTAACTATCGACATGTGTGCTTTATACATAATAATAATATATCCAAATGCAATAAAAACGGGATAAAAATATGAATAAATTATGATTAATACTAATAATAATAAATACACAAACACGTCTGAACGGTCATTAATCGGTGTAGGTCGAAATAAATAGGTGCGTTTTTAATGCAGCCTTGGACAATTGTATGGTGGTTTTGGACGTCACAATTGTTGGTGACGCATTCCATATTGTTGCAGCAGCGTTGACAAATGCACACTCGCCAGCTTTGTGTCGGGGTCTCGCAACGACAAGACTGCTGCCCTCGGTGAAGATAGATCAACGAGCCGCAGCAGTCTGCAGTCGCTGCAGCCGGCCGATGTTCTTGGCAGAAGTGTCAAACAGGAGCGAATTGCATTGCTTGGTCGCTGTGAGACGTAAATATAGTGTCCGACAACAGATGGGACTGCCTCCGATACACATCCAAACGAAAATATTCTCGTATTCTCTTATGATGTCATACTTCTACAATCGGAGACGACTCCCTGCAGGTCCTGTCCTGGCCCAGCACCCTCAATATTAGCACGCAACACAACACTGGAATGCAATTTTAGCTGTATGGAGCAATTATCAGATACAATATACAAGAGGGGCGGGGTGGGGCATAGGAGTGCCAGGCACCAAAATCATTCAGATTACCGTACAACAAATCCTACGGAGTGCCATGCACCAAACCCTTCGGAGTGCCATGCACCAAACCATTTGGAGTGCCATGCACCAAACCCTTCGGAGTGCCACGCAGCAAACCCTTCAGAGTACCAGGCAGCTTACCTAGACAAACCGTTGACGGCGTGACTGCATTTAAATAATAAAATGCCTTTAAAAGTCACGGTAGACATTTTCTGAGTTAAAGTATTGATTAAAATAATATGAAAACAGGAGATTTTGCTTAGCAATGGCAACGACCAGTAGCGAAGCGCCACGGCAGAAGCGGCAGGAAGCCGAGTGAAACCAACCGGAAGTGACGTAACTACTACCACACGCCATTTCCGCCCACGTCTTGCAGCGCCACGGGAACTGATTGAAAACTGAACATCTTTCTAGCTTAACCTGGAATACGACTGTGAGGTGCATCACAATGAAAGGTAAGGTACTTGTCTCGGTTGATGTTACTACTGATGTTGTAGGTCGATATAAAAAAAGATAATAATGATGATAATAATGACATACGTATTTATACAGCGCCCGTATCCTCGCTATATACAAATCTCTCAGGCGCTTTACTGCGTAAATTAAATAAAACTATAAGATACATATTATTATAAATAAATAAATACTAAATAAATAAATAGTGTAAAAGTGCTAATTCAGAAATACACGTATAAGTAACTAAATAAACACATAACATTTTACATTAATATTACACATATGAAAAATCATACCACAGATAAAAAATTCTATTAGAATGGCAATATAATTAAAAACAAAGTTGGGCACCTCGGCCAGTGGAAAGTAATTTCGTCCAAATATTGTACATCGACGCTCAGAGAATACCGCACAGGTACATTTGGTAGTATTATGGAATTTGTTAGAATTATGTCTTCTCTAAGTAAGTGTTGTGACCTAGATCCATTGCCAACTGTACTAATGAAAGCATGTATTTATCCTTTACTTGATACGATAACAAATATAGTAAATGTATCACTGAGGACATGTATTTTTTACCGATTATTCTTAACATGCGCACTTCTTAAAAAGACAATTCTGAGACTTCTTTTGCAAGGTGGATGACTTGTTGCATAATGACAATGCGTGTGTCGATGTAAGATCCAGGCGGGGCGTTTTGCGTCCTTGAGATACCTGGATGGGTTCTGCCTTGCCCCCAGTAACCTTCGACTTCTGGTCTAGCGTGTCGTTCTTTAGAAACTCTTCGCCAATTAGGGTTTGCTTGCAAATAAGTGTGTTCGCGGGTGTCTTGCTGGCGAAATTGGTGGAAGCGGGTAGCAGTTGCTCGAGGGGACCTATTGCTATTCCAAATTTCCCGTGTAACAAAGACAACAAATGCCATGTTTCCAAACCTCCCACCTGTCATATCGATAACTTGGGATTGAGGGATGAGATGAAAAACATCTAGGCTCATATGGATCACTACGTTAAAGCTCAACATTTACCTCAACACGAACTGACTGGACATGATCAATTGCTGACATATCAATCAGTGAAAGGTAATGTTCAACTGAACGGATAGGTTCCACTGCTTCATGGTGGCGTCGATTGCTCTCATGCTGTTGCAGCAAGAAGTTGTAGTATTTGTGCATATCATTTGACAACTGGTGAACCGCCGTAAACAGGCACTGATGATGAACAATCAACGTTTGAAGCAGCAACTCACGCAGGTTGTCCGCAGGTTCCTTCAACTCAGACAGGTTGTCCAGGTTCCTTCAACTCAGTATAAACACTTTCCCGTAACTTTGGGTGACGTTTGTGTGACGTCTCGTAGTTCAAAGGATCACGCAGTGCAGCGAATGTATCCTCCAACAGCTGGTGATGCGAGTCCAAGTATCACAGAGCATTGGAGTCAGTCGTCAGTACGCTTTCCAAGCGTTTCGACTTGGTCCTGTCGAAAACCCACCTAGAGGTCTTCGAATATAGACAGCTAACGCCGTGCGTTATAGTTATACATTGGCACTGCTTTCTTGATTGATTTGGCTTGCGTTGTGCGCCTGTAATTTCGTTTCTTCGAGATGGTTTCGTATCCTAGTCTCGAAAATGTTAGGCTCCGGCGGCTTCGTGTTGGATTTGCGATCTTGCGCACTGTAACCCAAATGCACACATTTTGATTTTATATCGTCGTCACTGCAAACACAGCACAATATATTACTGATTGTGTCCGTAAGCCTGAATGTTCTAACTTCCTGTTTGGAAGAAGAACCTGATTTTAAAGCCAAAGCTTGTCTACATCATTGCATTTCAATATGCTAGAACACTTGGCCTTTTTGAACGCACTCTCCACCATTTTTGCGGAGGTGACTATTTGCTATCCTCCATGTACAAATGCATGTAAATGCCTGATGTCAATCTTGTCTAAAGTACCTTCAATATAACTGAATCTAACCGAATATAATCTAACTTAACCCTAAACCTAATACCAATCCTAAAACTAACTCTAAACTTAAATATGTTTGTATATCGGAATAGCTATACAAAGATATTTGGACGTGGAGTGATAGCGAATAGCCATCGGCGAATGAATCGTATAAGCTACGCCTACTGGGCTATACTTTCATTATACTAATCGATAATCAACACAATTGGTACAGTTTGGCCAAAACGCATTTATTACTTGTCGAAAAATGCCTAAAAATACGTCCAACCGACCATTTGTCAGCAGCTTATATCTTTTTGTTCGCTGTGCGAATAATTAAATCGCAATCTTATACAAGACGTCGCCGTATTATCGAGGAAACTATTTATGTGTCATACACGGTATAAACTTTCAGCGGGAGCGTCGCTGTTGAAAATCTTCAGTTTACAAGATCGCACAGAATGCCAAAACTTTATAAGAAATTCTGTCGTCGTCGAATATAGTATATGAAGGTCAGCAGTATGCATTTAAGTTAAATAGATCCCAAACTTCTATTTTCAATATGTGGAACGTTTTAGAAAAACACGACCGACCAAACAGTGCTGTGCGCCATGACCATGTACGTACTGGTCAGCCCGCGAGTCGAACACATGAATCAAAACATGCCGATTTTTCAAATATATGAACTCTTTTGCAAAGTATATGGATATTCAAAATATGTAACACTTATTTTATTCCACTTGTGCAAATACATTTTTAAACAGGTATATTTTAGCGAAATACTTACACAAAATATACCCCCTTGAGATGGTGTCGCGCGAAAAAATATCCGTGCTGTGTTGAAATGGTAACGCGGTGGTGGTAATAATTACAAGATTTAATCAATTTTAACAATATTGCTATACGAAAATGAACTCCAGATGGCAAGTGGATAAGGAAGCCTTTGGTATGTTGAGAATCCAACCCATATTATCTATGCATATTCAGCACTTTGAGTTATTTGCAGAGGCTGCTTTTAAACACGCCACACTCCACAGGGTCAGGGACCATCACAAGTTGTTTATTTTGAAAATGTATCTTCACAAACCTCATTTTAAATTTTTGTCAATCAGATTGTTTTTGTAGATGCCAAATGTACATGTTTTGCGCATTCTATGTTACATCTGGCGGTATTTATAAGCGATATCCTTAAGTGTTCGACTCGCATAGGTATAGTAAGTGGACTGTGCCATATTTGGCAAGAATTCGGCACTATTGTAGAATCCTGACCTACCTCATTGTTGGCTACATTTCATACTTCCTTCCGTTCTTTCAACCATTCCCAGGTATATCTACGTTTTACAATAATGCACCAATATGGCCACGAAACATTGGAGTTTACATTTACATTGGAGGAAGCCATCCGACATCCAAGCAAACTCTGTATGTATAAAATAAAATATATGATATAGTCTAGGCCTACATAGCCTAGGGTATGGGCACGGAAATTGGACCACCTATTGATTATGTCAAATAATGTCCATCCTGATACGTGCTGCGAAATTACACATGAAACTGCAATAATTTCAGAGTTATTTAGGAAAATATAATATTGAAATATTGAATTGAATTGAAATTTAGTTCAACAACAACAACAACAACAACAACAACAACAACTACTACTATTACATTATAAAGACAGTGCATACAATACAAATTATTGAAAAAATTGTAAAAGAAGTACATTACTTATCATGTTTACCCTTATAATTTCTTAATTTCATACTTTACTCAAAGCATCTGAACTGTGCAATAGAAGGTGCGACAACACTATTTATGTGTGTAACCATACAACATTTAATAACAAAAAGACATTGTGACATTTATTGAAAAACAAGATTTATTTGTATAGATCCAGTTAAAGTAAGTAGTACCTACAAGTGGACCAATTGCACTCTTATATTGGACCGGCAAAATTGGACCATGGTACTATAATTATACCAGTTGGTCTAATTATAGTACCATGGAATCAATGTTTATTACCGAACAATACATGGGTAGTTCGTACATGTAGCTGTTGACAGTTATTATTTTATAGACGAGGCGTTCAAAACGCCCAGTTTCAATTATCATTGATGCAACACCACATCGAAATCTTGCAAGTGCTGATCAATTACTTCTATTCATAATTTGTTTGACACAGTGCTCAGTTATAAAATTGGTCTGGAACTGTTTGCAGTTCGTAGTTTGATTCTAGCACCTTCTGTATTGATAATAGCAAGCTATTGCTGTCCATTTTCTTCTGACAGATAAACAAGGATGTGTTGTATTACGTTCCTTACAACAACATGGCCTCTCGCATTAATAACATCATGCACATTTAGATTATTAAAACGACGGTATACATCTTACCCTCAATTTCTTATTCCACTTGCGGATTTATGACAGAATATTTGTTTGTACCCAATCGACGCCTATATCGGTCCGCCTGCCCGACCCTGCTGTGCCACTCCCTCCTCCCTTCAATGTGCAAGAGCATGAGGTGAGAAAGCTATTCAAGCATCAGAGCAGCAGGAAGGCAGCTGGTCCTGACAACGTTTTCACGTCCACATTGAAACATTGCATTGATAAATTAGCACCTGTATTCATGGATCTGTTTAGCGCCTCTCTCCATCAACACACTGTTCCTCTGTGTTTTAAGGCAGCGATGATAATACATGTACCGAAGAAGACCAAGGTAAAAGCGCTGAACGACTACTGCCCCGTCACTGGTGGTGACAGTGTTGGCGCAACGGACAGTCCTTACGCATCTGAAGTCTGTCACCAACTCCAATATGGATCCACTCCAGTTCTCCTACAGGGACAGCTGATGCACTGACGATGTTGGTGCCTTGGCTCTGCACTTTGTTATAACACTTGGAGTCTCCGAACAGATATGCACGCATTCTGTTCGTAGATTACCGTTCCGTGTTCAACACGGTCGTCCCACAGAAACTCTTTGGCAAGCTGCATCTGCTGTCACTAGACGCATCGATGGGTTACTGGATTCTGTACTTTCTCTGCAGCGACCACAGGTTGTCAAAATGAACGGTATTGCGTCCAGCACGAGCATCATGACCACTGGAACTCCCCAGGGATGTGTCCTTTCCCCGCTTCTGTGCTCCATGTTCATAAATGACTATGTATCCAACTCCGTACAAGTTGTAAAGATGACACCACATTAGAAGAGCTGTGGCCGTTTGCTTGACACCCTTCTAAGTTATGGTAATTATGACACATAATCATAAGGGGTTGTTGCATGACACTCAACCAGCTGATTTATCTCAAGATTTGGGGGCAACTTCCGAGGCAGCCCCGAGCAGCCACAACTCCAGCCAGGTGTCACCTAGCACTGTTGTAGGGGCCTCGGCCTACTAATGACCAAGATAGTTCATGGATTATATTGGCCTAGGGTTTTCATGTCTTAAGAGATCATATATAATACAATATATATATGTATATATATATATATATATATATATATATATATATATATATATATATATATATATATATATATATATATATGATGAACATTATTGTGTCATTTTAAAATATATTGTACAAAACCTTTTTGGCCAAGAACTCTCAGGAGTAATAGTCATAACCATCATATCTACCGTAACTAATTAAAAATCATAGACAATTTAAGATGACTTTGTTGCTAGAAGATGCTATATTTATATATACTATTCATATAATATATAGTATTATTTAAGTAGTAATTATAATGTCTTAGTTTACTTAGTGTATATACTTTTGAAATTATAATGCAATATTATATTTACCATGATATACACATTTTTATAATGTATGTACCCATCTATGGATAGACTAGTCCCGGATATATAACGCGCTAGAAATGCTGGTTAAACTGATAATAATAATATCAACAAACATCTATGTAATTGATGGTATATTATAAACATAGGCGTACTTTGGCGTAATTTTGACTGCCCAGGTTGTGAGCCTGTCATGCAAACGGTACGTATATCCGTGCACTTCAATTCAGCTGATAAATCGTTTATAAACATTGACCATGATAGAGATTGTACACATCCCTGTTTAAAACTGCAGTCAACATTGAACGAGTCAGACTAAGTTGCAGACCCTAACACAGTATTTGTAATCGACATAATAATTATAAGGATTTCAGGGCCTCAAACATTTCCCCTTGTGGGCCTATATCAAAGTTCAACAATTGTTTCCAAAGGAAATATATATTGCTAGGGTAGTAAGCTTTACTAAAATCAACGAAACAGGCAAACGTTTGTTGTGATCGAGACAATTGCGACCTGGACTAAACTCATTTTGCTCACCACACAGTAGCTTGTTGCCCTCAACCCATGGTAGAAGACGATCTTTTAAAAAAGAACAGTTCATTTTATACACTTGCGAACTAAGCGTAATTTCCCCCATCGTTCAGTGGCATTCGTGGATCAGACACAAACACTTGGGTATCGGGGTTACGATATGTCCCGACGCCTTGCTTCATGCTTCAGGAACCATGCTGTTATAAAAAAAACATTGATTAAATATTTTGTAGAGGAAGTCGGTGGCATTATCTTTGCACAGCGTTTCGATTGTAATGCTGTCATCACCCAACGTTTTATGTTTCTTGGCCTTGCTTAAGGCCAGGCAAATGTCTACTTTCTATCAAAATGTTCATTGTGAACCAGGGAGTGTGCTTCTACCGGCAGTTAATAGTGAACTGTTCATTTGTAATGGACAGGGTTCAGTAAAGTGTCAAAGTCAGTTCTCCACTTACGTAATATCACACCTTGATCTGTGGACATGGACCCATCCTCCAGTATCACTTCCATGGGCATAGTATGGTGGCGTTCTTGTTTTATTCCTAATTTTCAATGTATTTTCAGAAGGCAGAGCAAGTAGGTGTTCTTGTTGCTGACGCCAGAATGTCCGTTTGGCAGCTTGCATCTGTCTATCAAACAGTTTCTGGGCTACCTTCATTTCCGTTTTAAGGTGCGGTTTGTTTTGTTCGCTACCCTTAATCCACAATTGTTCACTCACTGTGAGGTTATTCCATAGCAGTAGCACAGCCAGGATTTTGCAGGGGGCCATCCGTCATCCACGCAAACTCTGTGGTGTGTGTGTGTGTGTGTGTGTGTGTGTGTGTGTGTGTGTGTGTGTGTGTGTGTGTGTGTGTGTGTGTGGGGTGTGTGTGTGTGTGTGTGTGTGTATATATATATATATATATATATATATATATATATATACAGTATATATATACAGTATGTCCACCTAAAGCCGGCTCCTATATTCCTCACTCTACAACTCCCAAACATATAGAAAAAGGATATGACAAATACCAATCCGTATGCAATTACTCTGACGAAACAGTAATTAAACATTAGTATTAACTTAGAGGATAATGAGCTGGCATTCAACCAGTAACTTCACAATGTGTAACGTTGCTACTTATTACAATTAATACATTCACGGTAGATAGTTCGTACTATCCAGTGAATAATCGACTAGATAAATTGTTCTAGTCAGAATATATGTGCAACTTGACCTTAGTTTAGTAACCGGGCTACTTTGATTTTGCGTCCTTGTGTTGTTATATTAATAGCCATTAGTGCGATCTTGTACTTTGTGACTTAACTATGAAAACGGCAACACACAGCCGCCAAACGTCTCTTGACGTATCGTACATACGTAAATACACACTAGGTTATAATATACGTGTATTACTGAAACAAATACAATGTATCAGTGTGGGCTGCGACAGCTCTGTGATTGCCGTAACATCAGTGTTGTGTCGACGCGTCGACGTTTAGAAGTGTATGGAAATAGTTAGGGTTATAGCTTATGCCCAGTTTAGTGTTAGTATATGTATATATATATATGTATATAAAATATGTGATAAATTTGGCTGCTGTAAATCTTGTTCATGGTTACGCCATTAGCCACCATGCCTTTTGTTTCTGAGACTGACGAAATGTTGCTGGACCTCGGTTCCCTGCCCTACTAATATTCCGGGACTAGGTCATTGTTCCACAGCTGAGTTAGTTCGTCTGTCCACCACTGTTTCATGAATCGTCTGTCTCATTATTACTTACCATTGAGTGGTTTACATAGACCACTTTTTGAAGTTTATCTTCCACCACATATCGCGATGCTGTTTTTTTTCTTTTCGTCACCAGACTCAGATGCTTAGAGAAGACAGAGAGACACCAGACAGTTCGGGGTCGTCATCTTCTGCATCATCACCGACCGCCGAGATCCAATGTCGTGAGAACAGGCGAGGCAGTGAGTGAAGCTTTGTTTTAATTGAGTACACTCATTTTGTGTATCACAAGTTGTTTGGAATGTATAGTAGTAAGTAGTAAGACAACATTACAAATTAACATAGGCCTACATACACTACGTACACACTCATGTCTATACTTCCATCGGCATTCAGCGCTTCAGACACATCTTTACACACCTTCCATGTAGAAATCGCGGTACACTAGTAGAAGCTGTCGGCCAACCCAGCCTTTTCGTTCCGAACACTACGAGCGAATCATTGCCGCTCCCCACCAACGTCGCTCCCGGAACATAATTTGGAAACAGAGACGAGACGTACACCCACTCGTGGCGCCGCCCAGCGAGTGAGCGACCGAGGGACAAACGCAAGCACCGCCAGAAGCCGTCGCCGCCGCCATCGAGCATTGAGCTCTGCTCGTCTGGCTGGCTTGCTGGCTCGATAGCTCGTATTTCGTAGGGCATTCTTGTTAAGCCTGACCATCGAAGACTGCGTATAATATAATGTTCTAATACGTTCGGCAGTTGCTGGGTTCCGTTCTCAAAGATGCGAGAAATGGAAACCAGGTCTGACTGCGCACGGCGGCGGCGAGTCGGTCTGGCAGCAGACACGCAATTTGTCGTGAAACTAAGCGGCGACTGCCGAGGCAAATGGCTCAATATTCGCTTCGGCGTCGCCGTGGTTCGGTGTACGCCGACGAGGGAGCGATTTGTTGCGGCGGTCGTCGACTTAGTAAATTGTCATACGTTGGCGAAGGGCCATGGGTCACGCTGGTGCCTACACCAATACCGTACATACACTACCAAGAGACGTGGTCGTCTAAGTCCGTACTCCAATACCGTACATACACTACCATGAGACGTGGTCGTCTAGTCCGTGTCACAATACCGTACATACACTACCAAGAGACGTGGTCGTCTAGTCCATGTTACAATACCGTACATACACTACCAAGAGACGTGGTGGTCTAGTCCGTACCCCAATACAGTATATACTCGACTGAGAGGTGTATAGTCACATCTCAAGCGACAGTTTCCCTGAGATTTTATACACTTACGGAAAGGTGATAACTGCCAACAGGCCAGGTCCTTGGCCATGCCATGAGCGCTATGCCGACAAACAGGTAACGCCTAAAGCTAGACATAACAGTCATGACGAAGTACCGTTCTAAAAAAAACAAAGGTTCTTCCAAACTACCCAGGCAACTACACGATTATATACTAGACTTGCGTGGGGTGCACCACGTCTCTCGCGTCGTGTTCTGAGAGTTGTTTGTCGTTCACACTTCGGAATCAAATCGGAAGACCTGAAACGAAACAGCAGACATTTGGCAAGTTCAATATGAAAACGAAACCACAAAGCAACTAACAGGCAATGGTCGCATCATATAACCATTGGTATTGAGCTACACAAACCGAACGCCCTACAAATAGTATCACATTGCAGAGTAAATCTTTTTGCGAACGAACGTCTTGCATCACCCCGCCTCACACACTTCGACGACATGTATTTGATTTAACAACAGCTTTTGTTTCATTGCGTTGCGTACCAGCATTTCGTGTATTCATAAACAGTTTGGAATGGCACGTAATGCTTCAGATGCATATTTGCGTAGCCTGCATACAGCACTCCTGGCGTCACCGTTAACACGTTTTAGAGTTACACATCGACGAGAGTACAGTGACAACATTTAAACGGAACTTCTGTCGTTGAGAGTATATATTATTGCGAAGCTCAGTAAAACGAATGTTAAATTAGATACTGCCCAAACTTCTATTTGCATAGGCATAGATGGAAAGCTTAAGACATTGACAACTCATCGAAGAGTGGTATGCGACATGTACGGTGGACTGTGAATGAGAACAAGAATATAAATGTTGTGCCATTTCCGACAAGAATAAGGCACTTGTGTAGCATGCAAACTACATGCTCCTACATTTGAAAATTCCTTACTGGAGGCGCGGGTAGTGTAGTGGTTAGTGCGCATCCAACTGGCAAATCGACAGTTGACATTGACATGCATCGTACAGAAAAAGTACCCGAATGTCGCACAGGCCGCTGCACCATAATAAAACTGTAGTCCTATGCGTGTACATGATGTCAGCATGAACCTATGCAAGGGCAGACATTAAAAGAAAGAAGGAGTAGTCGGAAGAAAGCGTCCCCCTCCCCTGTTTGCCTATATAAACGGCGTCGCCATTTTGAAATCTGATGTCGTCAGAACGAAAACAGCGCGTTTGCCGTATTGTCGTGACGTCACAGTAGGGGTGTCCCTTCCGGTTTCGCGCCATTACCACGCCGCGCAGCCAAATGCTGGAAAAAGATACCAGTTTCTTTAGTGTAATCTCGACCGCATCGCTGTGTGATTGACGCCTTTGACGCCAGTGGGGTGTAGGAATGTGGGCATGTGTAAGAATTGAGTATACTTGTTTCAACGTCTTTAGTTACCGTACATATTATAACGCTCTTTTTATTCTGTTTTTTCCTCAGGTGTCTTCGCCACGTGAAGGTTCAGAGACGCATGGTCCAAAGCCGGCGACTTCTGGCAGCATTACTGACCGACCGGGCGCGATGATGTGATTACAGACGACGCGGGTCAGTCATTTGATAGTGAGTGAAACCTTGTGTTTATCGAGTACAGCCACTTTGTGCAGGTGCAGTATAACGTGTTGATGTAATTGTAAATGTACGCCGATCACCGGGAGAATAAAATATTGCTTGACATAGATGTCACGTATAATAACAATTGCGAGTGGACATTAGTTTTAATGTTACAGTTCTCATAAGGACGAGAAAACAAACGAAACGTTTTACTTAGACGATTGATGTAGCTAGTTTTCACGCTATGTGATTGTTCAGAACTGATATAAAGAAGATGGTTTAGACTTCGAATAGTGTCCTCATAACCACTCAACATGGTGATTTTTGAGTCTAGCAATATATGTCAGTTGTATGCATTCAATCGGATGTACTCTTCTTGTATTAAGAAGTAAATTGGCTGTAGCAAGTGCAAAACATCCAACTATGCCAGTAACAGGTGCACCATGACACATCACTTGTGAGCGAGCTTCGGTTGCACAAAGACAACTTGGCTACAGTAATTATTAGATTCCCAAATAAGTAATGTCAAAATATGATGCTAAAATAAGGCACATAAAAAGAAACGTGTATAAGGGGTCGAGATCGCACCGCGGAAACTATCTTAACATTGGTAAGCATAAGCACCAATCGCGCGAATGTCACACACTTTCTCGCACGCAAACATACACCCACTCAATACAGTTGGTTCTCTGTCTGTCATTACATGAATCAGAACGCACTGATCTCGACTGGAAACAGAATGCTTGGGGAGCAGCATGCAAATGCAACCGCAGGCCAGGCGCTTTGTTATAGTGTAAGTCACGAGTACACAATTGATTTGTCTTCTTCTGAAACAAGTGTATATATCAATCGAAGTTTTGAGACCAATATTTATTGCAAACACACATTACTCGGCAAGCACACTTGGATGGATCTAGGTAGTGACGGAGATCGGCTTCCTTTTGAGGCATTGCCCATTGCCATGCAATCAATAGCATGCGATACAGTGATAACTGCCAACAGGCCAGGTCCTTCGCCATGTCATGAGCGCTATGCCGACAAACAGGTAACGCTTAAAGCTAGACATAACAGTCATGACGAAGTACCATTCTAAAAAAACAATGGTTCTTCCAAACTACCCAGGCAACTACACGATTATATACTAAACTTGCGTGGAGTGCACCACTTCTCTCGCGTCGTGTTCTGAGAGTTTTTTGTCGCTCACACTTCGGAATCAAATCGGAAGACCTGAAACGAAACAGTAGACTTTTGGCAAGTTCAATATGAAAACGAAACCACAAGGCAACTAACAGGCAATGGTCGCATCATAAACCTTTGGTATTGAGCTACACAAACCGAACGCCCTACAAATAGTATCACATTGCAGAGTAAATCTTTGTGCGAACGAACGTCTTGTATCACCCCGCGTCACACACTTCGACGATATGCATTTGATTTAACAACAGCTTTTGTTTCATTGCGTTGCGTACCAGCATTTCGTGTATTCATAAACAGTTTGGAATGGCATGTAATGCTTCAGATACATATTTGCGTAGCCTGCATACAGCACTCGTGGCGTCGCCGTTGACACGTTTTAGAGTTACAAATCGACGAGAGTAGAGTGCCAACATTTAAACGGAACTTCTGTCGTTGAGAGTATATATTATTGCAAAGCTCAGTAAAACGAATGTTAAATTAGATACTTAAGACATTGACAACTCATCGAAGAGTGGTATGCGACATGTGCAGTGGACTGTGATTGAGAACAAGAATATAAATGTTGTGCCATTTCCGACAAGAATTAGGCACTTGTGTAGCATGCAAACTACACGCTCCTACATTTGAAAATTCATTACGGGACGCGCGGGTAGTGTAGTGTTTAGCGCGCATTCAACCGGAAAACCGACATTTGACATTGATACAGAAAAAGTACCCGAATCTCGCATAGGCCGCTGCACCATAATAAAACTGTAGTCCTATGCGTGTACATGATGACAACATGAACCTATGCAAGGGCAGACATTAAAAGAAAGAAGGAGTTGTCGGAAGAAAGCGTCCCCACTCCCCAGTTTGCCTATATAAACGGCGTCGCCATCTTGAAATCTGACGTCGTCAGAACGAAAACAGCGCGTTTGCCGTATTGTCGTGACGTCACAGTAGGGATGTCCCTTCCGGTTTCGCGCCATTACCACGCCGCGCAGCCAAATGCTGCAAAAAGATACCAGTTTCTTTAGTGTACTCTCGACCGCACCGCTGTGGGATTTACGCCTTTGACGCCAGTGGGGTGTAGGAATGTGGGCATGTGTAAGAATTGAGTCTACTTGTGTCTACGTCTTTAGTCACCGTACATATTATAACGCTCTTTTTATTGTGTTTTTTCCTCAGGTGTCGTCGCCATGTGAAGGTTCAGAGACGCATGGTCCAAAGCCGGCGACTTCTGGCAGCATTACTGACCGACCGGGCGCGATGATGTGAATACTGACGACGCGGGTCAGTCATTTGATAGTGAGTGAAACCTTGTGTTTATCGAGTACAGCCACTTTGTGCAGTTGCAGTATAACGTGTTGATGTAATTGTAAATGTAGGCCGATCACCTGGAGAATAAAATATTGCTTGACATAGATGTCATGTATAATAATAATTGCAAGTGGACATTAGTATTAATGTTACAGTTCTCACAAAGACGAGAAAACAAAGGAAACGTTTACTTAGACGATTTATGTAGGTAGTTTTCACGCTATGTTATTGATCAGATCTGATATAAAGAAGATGGTTTAGACTTCGAATAGTGTTCTCGTAACCACACCACGTGGTGCTTTATGAGTCTAGCGATATATGTCAGTTGTATGCATTCAATCGGATGTACTCTTCTTGTATTAAGAAGTAAATTGGCTGGATCAATTGCAAAACATCCAACTATGCCAGTAACAGGTGCACCATGACACATCACCTTGTGAGCGAGCTTCGGTTGTACACAGACAACTTGGCTACATTAATTATTAGATTCCCAAATCAGTAATATCAATATATGATGCTAAAATAAGGCACATGAAACGAAACTTGTATAAGGGGCCGATATCGCACCGCGGAAACTACCTTAACATTGGTAAGCATAAGAACCAGTCGCGCGAATGTCACACACATTCTCGCACGCAAACATACACCCACTCAATACAGTTGGTTCTCTGTCTGTCATTACATGAATCAGAACGCACTGATCTCGACTGGAAACAGAATGCTTGGGGAGCAGCATGCAAATACAACCGCAGGCCAGGCGCTTTGTTATAGTGTAAGTCATGAGTACACAATTGATTTGTCTTCTTCTGAAACAAGTGTAGAGATCAATCGAAGTTTTGAGACCAATATTTATTGCAAACACACTTTACTCGGCAAGCACACTTGGATCTAGGTAGTGACGGAAATCGGCTTCCTTTTGAGGCATTGCCCATTGCCATGCAATCAATAGCATGCGATACAGTGATAACTGCCAACAGGCCAGGTCCTTGGCCATGCCATGAGCGCTATACCGACAAACAGGTAACGCCTAAAGCTAGACATAACAGTCATGACGAAGTACCATTCTAAAAAAACAATGGTTCTTCCAAACTATCCAGGCAACTACACGATTATATACTAGACTTGCGTGGGGTGCACCACTTCTCTCGCGTCGTGTTCTGAGAGTTTTTTGTCGCTCACACTTCGGAATCAAATCGGAAGACCTGAAACGAAACAGTAGACATTTGGCAAGTTAAATATGAAAACGAAACCACAAAGCAATTAACAGGCAATGGTCGCATCATATAACCATTGGTATTGAGCTACACAAACGGAACGCCCTACAAATAGTATCACATTGCAGAGTAAATCTGTATGCGAACGAACGTCTTGTATCACCCCGCCTCACACACTTCGACGATATGCATTTGAATAACAACAGCTTTTGTTTCATTGCGTTGCGTACCAGCATTTCATGTATTCATAAACAGTTTGGAATGGCATGTACTGCATCAGATACATATTTGCGTAGCCTGCATACAGCACTCGTGGCGTCACCGTTAAAACGTTTTAGAGTTACAAATCGACGAGAGAAGAGTGCCAACATTTAAACGGAACGTCTGTCGTTGAGAGTATATATTATTGCGAAGCTCAGTAAAACGAATGTTAAATTAGATACTGCCCAAACTTCTATTTGCATAGGCATAGATGGAAAGCTTAAGACATTGACAACTCATCGAAGAGTGGTATGCGACATGTACAGTGGACTGTGAATGAGAACAAGAATATAAATGTTGTGCCATTTCCGACAAGAATAAGGCATTTGTGTAGCATGCAAACTACATGCTCCTACATTTGAAAATAATTCATCACGGGAGGCGCGGGTAGTGTAGTGGTTAGTGCGCATCCAACTGGCAAATCGACATTTGACATTGACATGCATCGTACAGAAAAAGTACCCGAATGTCGCACAGGCTGCTGCACCATAATAAAACTGTAGTCCTATGCGTGTACATGATGCCAGCATGAACCTATGCAAGGGCAGACATTAAAAGAAAGAAGGAGTAGTCGGAAGAAATCGTCCCCCCTCCCCAGTTTGCCTATATAAACGGCGTCGCCATCTTGAAATCTGACGTCGTCAGAACGAAAACAGCGCGTTTGCCGTATTGTCGTGACGTCACAGTAGGGGTGTCACTTCCGGTTTCGCGCCATTACCACGCCGCGCAGCCAAATTCTGGAAAAAAAATACCAGTTTCTTCAGTGTAATCTCGACCGCATCGCTGTGGGATTGACGCCTTTGACGCCAGTGGGGTGTAGGAATGTGGGCATGTGTAAGACTTGAGTCTACTTGTGTCTACGTCTTTAGTTACCGTAAATATTATAACGCTCTTTTTATTGTGTTTTTTCCTCAGGTGTCGTCGCCATGTGAAGGTTCAGAGACGCATGGTCCAAAGCCGACGACTTCTGGCAGCATTACTGACCGAACGGGCGCGATGATGTGATTACTGACGACGCGGGTCAGTCATTTGATAGTGAGTGAAACCTTGTGTTTATCGAGTACAGCCACTTTGTGCAGGTGCAGTATAACGTGTTGATGTATTTGTAAATGTACGCCGATCACCGGGAGAATCAAATACAGCTTGACATAGATGTCATGTATAATAATAATTGCAAGTGGACATTAGTTTTAATGTTACAGTTCTCATAAAGACAAGAAAACAAACGAAACGTTTTACTTAGTCGATTGATGTAGCTAGTTTTCACGCTATGTGATTGATCAGAACTGATATAAAGACGATGGTTTAGACTTCGAATAGTGTCCTCGTAACCACTCCACGTGGTGCTTTTTGTGTCTAGCAATATCTGTCATTTGTATGCATTCAATCGGATGTACGCTTCTTGTATTAAGAAGTAAATTGGCTGTAGCAAGTGCTAAACATCCAACTATGCCAGTAACAGGTGCACCATGACACATCACCTTGTGAGCGAGCTTCGGTTGCACACAGACAACTTGGCTACATTAACTATTAAATTCCCAAATAAGTAATGTCAAAATATGATGCTAAAATAAGGCACATGAAACGAAACTTGTATAAGGGGCCGAGATCGCACCGCGGAAACTATCTTAACATTGGTAAGCATAAGCACCAATCGCGCGAATGTCACACACATTCTCGCACGCAAACATACACCCACTCAATAAGTTGGTTCTCTGTCTGTCATTACACCAATCACAACGCACTGATCTCGACTGGAAACAGAATGCTTAGGGAGCAGCATGCAAATACAACCGCAGGCCAGGCGCTTTGTTTTACTGTAAGTCACGAGTACACAATTGATTTGTCTTCTTATGAAACAAGTGTAGAGATCAATCGAAGTTTTGAGACCAATATTTATTGCAAACACACTTTACTCGGCAAGCACACTTGGATCTAGGTAGTGACGGAAATCGGCTTCCTTTTGAGGCATTGCCCATTGCCATGCAATCAATAGCATGCGATACAGTGATAACTGCCAACAAGCCAGGTCCTTGGCCATGCCATGAGCGCTATGCCGACAAACAGGTAACGCCTAAAGCTAGACATAACAGTCATGACGAAGTACCATTCTAAAAAAACAATGGTTTTTCCAAACTATCCAGGCAACTACACGATTATATACTAGACTTGCGTGGGGTGCACCACTTCTCTCGCGTCGTGTTCTGAGAGTTTTTTGTCGCTCACACTTCGGAATCAAATCGGAAGACCTGAAACGAAACAGTAGACATTTGGCAAGTTCAATATGAAAACGAAACCACAAAGCAACTAACAGGCAATGGTCGCATCATATAACCATTGGTATTGAGCTACACAAACGGAACGCCCTACAAATAGTATCACATTGCAGAGTAAATCTGTATGCGAACGAACGTCTTGTATCACCCCGCCTCACACACTTCGACGATATGCATTTGAATAACAACAGCTTTTGTTTCATTGCGTTGCGTACCAGCATTTCATGTATTCATAAACAGTTTGGAATGGCATGTAATGCATCAGATACATATTTGCGTAGCCTGCATACAGCACTCGTGGCGTCACCGTTAACACGTTTTAGAGTTACAAATCGACGAGAGTAAAGTGCCAACATTTAAACGGAACTTCTGTCGTTGAGAGTATATATTATTGCGAAGCTCAGTAAAACGAATGTTAAATTAGATACTGCCCAAACTTCTATTTGCATAGGCATAGATGGAAAGCTTAAGACATTGACAACTCATCGAAGAGTGGTATGCGACATGTACAGTGGACTGTGAATGAGAACAAGAATACAAATGTTGTGCCATTTCCGACAAGAATAAGGCACTTGTGTAGCATGCAAACTACATGCTCCTACATTTGAAAATTCATTACGGGAGGCGCGGGTAGTGTAGTGGTTAGTGCGCATCCAACTGGCAAATCGACAGTTGACATTGACATGCATCGTACAGAAAAAGTACCCGAATGTCGCACAGGCCTCTGCACCATAATAAAACTGTAGTCTTATGCGTGTACATGATGTCATCATGAACCTATGCAACGGCAGACATTAAAAGAAAGAAGGAGTAGTCGGAGGAAAACGTCCCCCCTCCCCAGTTTGCCTATATAAACGGCGTCGCCATCTTGAAATCTGACGTCGACAGAACGAAAACAGCGCGTTTGCCGTATTGTCGTGACGTCACAGTAGGGATGTCCCTTCCGGTTTCGCGCCATTACCACGCCGCGCAGCCAAATGCTGCCAAAAAGATACCAGTTTCTTTAGTGTACTCTCGACCGCATCGCTGTGGGATTTACGCCTTTGACGCCAGTGGGGTGATGGAATGTGGGCATGTGTAAGAATTGAGTCTACTTGTGTCTACGACTATAGTCACCGTACATATTAAAACGCTCTTTTTATTGTGTTTTTTCCTCAGGTGTCTTCGCCATGTGAAGGTTCAGAGACGCATGGTCCAAAGCCGGCGACTTCTGGCAGCATTACTGACCGACCGGGCGCGATGATGTGATTACAGACGACGCGGGTCAGTCATTTGATAGTGAGTGAAACCTTGTGTTTATCGAATATAGCCACTTTGTGCAGGTGCAGTATAACGTGTTGATGTATTTGTAAATGTACGCCGATCACCGGGATAATCAAATATAGCTTGACATAGATGTCATGTATAATAATAATTGTAAGTGGACATTAGTTTTAATGTTACAGTTCTCGTAAGACGAGAACACAAACGAAACGTTTTACTTAGACGATTGATGTAGATAGTTTTCACGCTATGTGATTGATCAGAACTGATATAAAGAAGATGGTTTAGACTTCGAATAGTGTCCTCGTAACCACTCCACGTGGTGCTTTTTGGTCTAGCAATATCTGTCATTGTATGCAT
>JAODUO010002051.1:0-38914 GCA_025642075.2 Ridgeia piscesae
TCACATTCATATATTATACAGACGATGAAATACAACTGTGGAACTAAATTGTAGTCGTAACGATACACGTTGGTACTCGTAAGTGCCGAGTCGGCTTGGCAACAACAAGCTGGTTTCGGCATGTAATTTCCTACGCGCCGCTTCACCTTCCAAATAAGGAAATCGTGTCCGGTTTTCCCTCTCAGTTCACCAAACATTACTTTGTCGCTGCGTACTTATATGCAAACAAATCGGCCAAAGATGCACCTGTGGCTTTGATCGAGACTTGTGTTTTTATGTTCAGTGTCTCTTTGTGCTCGTCACGTTTGTAATTAGGCTTGCAATCGGCGTTTGAAAGTGACCACCGCAGACTCTTGTCGAACTTTCCGCCGGCGGACACGCCAACTTCATCATCTCTAACCTGTTTTTCGGCAGGAATCCTTTCGTGGAAGTATGTGAAAAGTTGCTTACTAACAATCATAGTATATCTATTAGCTATACAGTGCATTAAATTGTTTAATTATGTTTGTTTTAATGCGTTTGGCCCGTTTTTGCGAGAGCTATGCTGCGCGGCTTCCGTGATTGTAGGCAACACGCCAGTCAAACCGGAAAAGGCCCTAGGCAAGATGGCAGCGCCCTGTGTTGAAAGTAGCTCAATTTAAAAAAATATTAAAAATATACCGTGACGCTGTGCTTGTCAAATTATGGTGACAAGTGCTGTAAATTATATGTTCTTATGTTTGGGCTGTGGTTGTTCAGCCGCTTCACTCCCCCTTTAAGTGGACCAGTAACACAGGAGTACATTTCAATATAATATGTGGAATATTACAGCTTAATTCTTTTCATTTTGACGAACTGAATTATATTCTTAAAACATGTTCATTCTAGAGAGTGAAACCAAGGATTCTGAAGATAAAGCCAGCGGCAAAGGTTAGTTGCCTGTGAAATGTATCTTTATATCCTGTATATTGCTTGTTGTGTTCTTTTTCACATTGTTGCCAAATTGCTATTGTTGGACATAACGAATTAAAAATATATTACAATTTACAGACGTACATGCTCATTCTTAGCACTGTCAGTTATGTAGAGTTACATATCGCATATATTAATTACCTCCCGTAGGAGATTATATGGTAAATAAATAAGGTTTTTAATTCCTCATCATTCTTAATAGATCATATTTAAGGTATTATATATGATACGATTTCACACTTTGTTAGCTGATTGCTTCTGTAAAATATTGCTCCTTACTTCTAGAAGGTGAAACCAAAGATTCCGAAGTTGAAGCCAGCGGAAAAGGTTAGTTTGGGACGAACGTTGCCTTAGGCATTTCTATGTAGTTTGTACTAGTTGTTGTAGTTGCATTCGCCGAAACATGTATGAATCTTTACCAGAGGCATTATATAATAAATCTATATTATTAAAATTCAATTGTTTATAATTAGCTAAAACAAACAATGTTCCGCTTTTTTGGGAAACATTTTTATTCGTTTATATGCTATCACAAATTTATATTATTGCAAATATCAAAACATATCTGGAAACATGATCATATCATTTATATATTTTGAAATGTGTACAATATATTTGTTGAACCCTAAGAACAAACAATATTTAATTAAAAAATTAGTTCGAATTAATATGTTTATAAGTAATATCGCAAAAAATATGGTAGACATGAGGAAATGTGGATCAGTAGCACATCTCTACGTTTCGCAACATCAAGTGAAATGTTATAATTTTGTATAACGTCATATTGGCCAGTTGGATGACATTTGAAGTTTCCCCTTATCTGCTCTATATTAGTATGTTTGTTTTATATTGATAGCAAATTAGAAATTCTTAGATGCAATGTTTTATTGTGGGACATTATGACTAACAGTTCCATTATAATTGCTATACGTAAACACTTTCCTGCTTATGAGTAGGAGTGTTTCTGATTTAGTTTAAATTTAAAGCTGCTCCCTGCACTCATTCCCGTAAAAATCGTTTGCTCCTAGCGATTTTTAGTAATTTCACAAGAAGCGGAGGTATCAAGTACTCCCTAATGATTGCTTAGTTGCTTTATGCATACATGTTACTTCTTTTTTCTGAAATTAATAAAATATATATGAACTATTTCGATTTTCGTTTCGATCGGTTCCGATCGAAACTCTGTACGAGACCTAACTATGGAAATGGAGCTTTGAGCGGAATACGTTTTAGTCTTCACGCGAACTAGGCTTGAAGGCGATATTGACCTTCACCCTGTCGAGTAGTTTACGTTTAGGAACAGCGAGTTTAGGCGCAAACATGATTTTTGTATGCCACCAACACGGTAACTTAAGCAGACAAAGACAGCATCGACGCATGATAAGGAAAGAATATTGAACTAAGCAGTGAACAGCATGACTTCGGAAAAGTGACAGTCACAGTGCTCTTTGCAAGCTACGGACACCGTGGGCCGGCGAATTGTCACTGACTATAGTCCACATGCAGCGATCGCACAGATGTTCTTCCAAATAGGTTAGTAATTACGAATTGCTCAGCTATATTCACGTGTATATATATATATATATATATATATATATATATATATATATATAGTATATATATATATATATATATATATATATATATATATATATATATTATATATATATATATATATATATATGCGTATGGTATAATACGTCATTGATATTTCTGGGTTTTGTTTATAAAAATTATGTTATTGTATACCTTCAATCTTGGCGCTTATTCAGCGAATGCCATGGTACGACAAAATACCAAGGTATGGCTATGCTGCGAGTATGACTACGCCAGGCATAGACTGTGGCCTATACTTAGATGACTACGACATGTCAGTGATTTATTATAATACTGTAACTATGTAATGTTTATGTCACATATGGTATGTAGTAGGTTAATATCCTAAGGCTAAGATTAACTAGGCTTAATTAGCCTAATAGTAGCTAGGTATATAATGTAAATGCATTATAAGTGATCCGTAACAGTTATACTTAGACATTCATTATACTTATTCATAATTACAATATTTAATACAGTTATAATAATAATGTAATACATTAAGCAATAATGATAATTTAATACATAAAAATAGGTATATACATATTATTTTAATTTATTAGTAAC
Source organism: Ridgeia piscesae (assembly GCA_025642075.2). NCBI lineage: Eukaryota > Metazoa > Annelida > Polychaeta > Sabellida > Siboglinidae > Ridgeia > Ridgeia piscesae. The sequence goes on from JAODUO010002051.1 coordinate 3,115, forward strand.
ATTAATGTAATAAAATAACAAGATATTACTTGCATTTGGAAGGCTGGGAGGTGATCGTTCATAACATTGCAAGTTTTTTTCAAGTACATTAAAATTCAAATGTGTCACATTTTCAGAACTTGTGGTGTCATCACCCTAGGGCATGCGGAAAAGCTCATCACCTCAGGTAAATGAGTGTTGTAATATACATTAATTTACTCTCTCAACAAACCTTTTTATAACAAATTGTACATGTGTGCCATTTGTGAATTCAAGGGGCCTGGGGCCCTGTGGATGTGCCTCCTACACTGTAGAAATTTGGTATGCCTGCGAACTTTTTATAATAGGTCAATGCTAATGTGCCTCAATATTGTTTGAAATATGAACCAGTTTAAATGATAATAATAAATTGTGGCATTTTCCGATATCACCACTCCAGATGAGACAGTGGAAGCTGAAGCTATGCGGTATCAACAAAAATGTAGACTACACAATTTGGTTCAAAGGCCAGTAGAGGTTTATTTTGCCCTCAAGATGATTTCTGAATGTGCCCCTGTATGTGATATTTACTTTGTCTGTATTAATGGGTGGGTGTACTTGTTAAATTGTATATAAGTAAAGACATCATAAAGTAAACACTTATTATCAAACTATTTCATGAAATTGACTAAAAAATAATGGCAAGCACAATATAAGTATAACTACAGGTACAATCAATGCACTTGATATATGTATTTATTTCATCAGATGACGAGCAAAGCAGCAATACAAAAATCAGGAAAATGTTGAAAACGTGTTAGGTAAATGTAAAAAAACCAGTTACTTTTATAAATATTAGTATCATCGAGCATCCAGCACATGGTATATCAAATACTAATTACTTCAAACACATGAATCCCATTCATTAGGCTTTCAAATTATGCCTTTCACAGAAAATACATTAGCTTTAGCAAACATGTGCTTAGTGATATATGTCATGGGAAAATTCTTCAATATTGTGAAAGAATTGTACGAAAACATATTTCTGTAAATTTACTTTTGCAGAGTTCACCCATAACACACACACACACACAATTGTTACAGAACATGCTGTAAATATATATCATATACATGCTATGTACATATAATAACATTATGTGCAGCACTTTGACCATTTTCGATATTGTGCTTTAGAAATAATAAATATATAAAATAAAATAACTAGATTATACATTTTTTTAAATCAGTATATAATTTTTTTATATATTTAATGCTATGTATCTTTACACCTAAAAAGTGGCTAAACTAGTCAGGGTCCTTGCCATGTGGCTGAGAGTTGCATGTGCAATTGGTATATGTTTAATCAATGCTACGAAGAGTACTGGCTAGAGATAGTGGTGAATACTTTTATTTTGTACAATTAGTATTTTCACATATTAATTTCACTGACGCGGAATGTTTCCCACATTAGTAGAAATGTTTAATATAACAGATTTGAGTAATGTATATATAACATGTGGGTATGCAAATTTTATAACATGAATAAAACACTTATATTACCATGGTATTGACTTTGGCTAAGTGTGTCGTCACATATAAAATATCATACATGTCAGAGCCATGTTAATTGTCACTTTGTTTCTTGTATAGGCAGATGCGGATGTACAGCAAAATGCCAGGAAGCTGTATGCAGTATCATCAAAGAGAGTGAACTCACACAATGTCATCGATGTCCAAGCTGATGTAGTTCACCAAAGAATGTCGAACCTGTCTTACAGTGTCGAGAGAGGTTGACCAAAGGCTTATGCCATGTTTGACAGACCATGGCATCCACCGTTCCATCACCAACTGCAAAGCTAGTCAGGCGTCACCATATTCGCATGTCAAGCACTCTGCATTCTACATTGGTCTCTAGTCAGTCAGGGTATATGACCGGCATGGAAGCCAGTGTACACACCACCAGTACTGCGGAGTCTGTCACGATGCAACACACAGTACAACTGGGATCACTTCACTTGGTCGACATTCGAATACTTGACATTTAATATGCAGCATCTTGCACGGCTCATGGTTGTATAGTCTTGTCCACAAATACAACTGTCCTGTAAAGCATATTAACTTGTTGAACTAGTGGTAGTAAGCATGATTCAGTTTCTTGTGGACCTGTAAAAAAAGCATGTATTCGATTTCAGTAAACAAAAACATGCATCATGGTAGTGGAGTTGTGAGTAAATAATGATGCCATGTAATAACTATTACATGGTGTACAGTGTACACATATTCGTTTTAGACATTTTATGTCAAACATAAATATGTGAGGTTGTCTGGTCAAAGCAAATGTTGGAAATGACAACATAAGGTTATTGTGATGCCAACAGCACATTCCCTCAGAAAATATTCAAGCATTCATAATCTGTATGTCTACATTCTTCAACACTGTATTATTAATTGTTTTAGTCATCGCTGCAGTATTTCCCCTGCTATATGATGAGTGAGGTGCTCCACCTCGGTGTGTTTCTAAGCCAATTTGCTCAAAATATGCCAGGATGGCCACCTCATAGGTATTTCTTGCTATAAACATGCTTACACTTGTAGCTGTGCGTTTGTTTCCTCTCTATTTCACAGGGAATAAGTTAAAACATCCTTCAGAATGCACAATTTGGAAGATAATAATAAAAAAATGATATACGTAGCCCGATTCACATAGTGTATGTGCATTAATGTCTGTTTTGACCCACTGAGTATAATATGCATTATACAAGACTAACAAGAGCAAAGGTCATTCTAGTTTTCCATGTTCAAGATAATATGTGAATGAAAACAATGTGTATTTAAATGGACATATTAACATATTTTTTAAATATATACGTTGTTGATTGTTAAAATGTTTAAATTACCTGGATTGATCAGATGTGAGCCTCCCGCAGACTACGTATCCTCTCGGCATCTGCCATACCGTTATGACTGCCTAAATCTTAGCCCTTCCTCTGCCTTGTCTCACTTTTCCAATGTAGTGTGGCCTGTAGCAATATAATAATTCGAATATATTATGCATTCATACATATACTGCTGTGATGAAATTGTTGATAAATATTTGAAAACATCTGGCACATGTAAGTTGAAAGGTACCAGGTACATATCCTACACCCAGGCATCATTGACTGCAATAGAAACAAGTGCAAGAATGTTATATGTAATACTTGCATGCTATAATAGACTAGTGTAAACTTATTGTATTAACATTTTAATCAATCATCGCTGTCATAAAAATCTAAATTATTTTGCATAAAATGTAATGGAATCAACAACATTCAGTATTAGTACTGAAATGTGAATCGCAAAACACTGTTTTAATGATGGTGAGATTAATGTAATTCTCCGTTTGACGTTCTGTTAACGAAATAACGGATGCTCCCCCTAAAATACAACGTTTCTTGCCCGAGCAACAAGAGCCCCATGTCAATTGTATTTATCATTTCGTCCCTCACGTCATATATTCTCTATGGATATGTACTTTCGCAATTACTAAGATTATTAACAAGATCATGCGTAATCAAATACAATACCGGTACATATCAACACAGGTTGTGTCTGGCTGAGTGATGCCGAGCGATATTGATGGCGACTGTCAAATCAAACTGGCTTGTCTTGTCAGTGACACTGTCAGACTTATAATTATTATAATCTTACAAGTTAGAGAATCCGCGACGAGTAGACGTTAACAAGAGTGAATTAGCCCTCGACTACGCGCTCTTGCTGCTAACTGCGTTAATGCACTTAATGCGTACCTTCATTGAAGAATCACTTTGCCTTTCGAATATTAGTAATGACGCGCAAAAGCACGTGCGATTTGTTATTGTGCCGCAGTAGGTCGATCTCGCATAAAGAAAAGAACGTCGGCAGCTGCTGATTGTTCGCCAGTTATACCCGGTGTAACGGCGATTCTTTTTTTTACGATTACAAAAATGACAAGTACGCATTAAAAAAAATTACTGACTGTGCATACTAGTTAAACTATTAACACATTACACATCTGGTCATAAAAGAAACGGTTTGGCGATTAGCAAACGAGTGGAGGAGAGCAGAAAATTATATATATATATATATATATATATATATATATATATATATATATATATATATATATATATATATATATATATCATTATATCAATGATGACACTACGATATTATGTTGTTAATATACATATTTGTTCATTCCAAATAATTTTTAATATATGATATATGTTACAGTTTTAAGTGTTTGCTTTTTGAATGATTATGGAAAACATTCCTCCTTGTAGAAAAGGAAACAAAGGATTCTGCAGTCGAAGCCAGCGGGAAAGGTTAGTTTCGAAGGAACTTTACATTAATTTATGTCTATGTAATTTGTAGTTTCGTTGTTGCATTACTGGGTGATTATATGAATATCGTTTATAAGCAGAACATTAAACCGGGATATTACGAATAGTGGATTGCTGATTTATTTTGAATTCACACAATTACATGCTAATCCGAATCACAGTCATTCGTTTAAGTGATATTGTTTATTTTCATGATATTTGACTGATTAATAGATTACTAGTAATCATCAAAACACGAGGGGACGCGATTATCGTTATTGTGTATTTGAAACATTGTACTATATATTTGTTGAACTGTATGATGAAAATGCAAAGTAATATCAATTCATCACAGTATTACATATTTATGGTACGCAAGAATATAAGTGGATCAGTAACACAGATGTACGTTTCGACCAAATTAGTGGAATATTACATCTTACATTATTTCCTCTTGGAGACCTGAAATATATTCTTATAAAACATTCCTTGTAGAGAGTGAAACCAAGCACTCTGGAGATAAGGCCACCGGCGTACGTTAATTTCCGGCGAAATTTATCTTGAACTCCTGCATATTTGTTTTCTTATTCTTCGTCACATTGTTGGCATATTTGAAATTCGTATAGAGGCAAATATTATTGTTGTAAATAACGATTTAAATATTTAAATACGTACCTGCTCATTCTTAGCATTGTAACGTATTTAGAGTTATATATCGTATGTGTTAATTACCTCACGTAGGATATTATATGGTAAATAAAAAAGGTTTTTAATTTCTCATAATTCTTAATATATCATATTTAAGGTATTATATCAATTGAAATGTCACACCATGTTAGCTGATTGTTCCTACAAAATATTGCTCCTTACTACTAAAAGGCGAAACCAAAGATTCCGAAGTTGAAGCCAGCGGAAAAGGTTAGTTTGGGACAAACGTTGCCTTAGGCATTTCTATGTAGTTTGTACCAGTTGTTGTAGTTACATTCGCCGAATCACGTATGACCAGAGGCATTATATAATAAATCTGTTTTACCAAAATTCAATTGTTTATAATTAGCTAAAACAAACAATGTTCCGCTTTTTTTTGATATTTATATTCGTTTATATGCTATCACAAATTTATATTATTGACACCTATTGCAAATATGAAAACATACATGGAAACATGACACTATTATTTATATATTTTGAAATGTGTTCATATATTTGTTGAACCTAAAGAAGAAACAATGTTTAATGAAAAATTTAATTTGAATTAATATATAGGTAATATCGCATTAAATTTGGTAGACATGAGAAAATGTGTATCAGTAACACAGTTGTAGGTTCTGCAACATTCAATGAAATGTTATAATTCTTTATAACGTCAAATTGGCCAATTGGATGACATTTGAAGTTTACCCTTATCTGCTCTATATTAGTATTTTTTATATTGATAGCAAATTTGTTGTGGGACATTATGACTAACAGTTCCATTATAATTGCTATACGTAAACACTTTCCTGCTTATGAGTAGCAGTGTTTCTGATTTAGATTAATATATATGTAGCATTATATAAATGATGACACTATGATATTATGTTGTTAATATACACATTTGTTCATTCCACATCATTTTTAGTATATGTTACAGTTTCTAGTCTTTGCGTTTTGAATGAATATGGAAAACATTCCTCCTTGTAGAAAAGGAAACAAAGGATTCCGCAGTCGACGCCAGCGGGAAAGGTTAGTTTCGAAGGAACTTTACCTGAATTTATGTCTATGTAATTTGTAGTTTTGTTTTTGCATTACTGGGTGCTTATATGAATATCGTTTATAAGCAGAACATTAAACCGGGATATCACGTATAGTGGATTGATGATGTTTGTTGAATTCACACAATTACATGATAATCCGAATCACAGTCATTCGTTTAAGTGATTTTGTTTATTTTCATGATATTTGACTGATTAATATATTAATAGTAATCATCAAAATATGAGGGAACGCGATTTTCGTAATTGTGTATTTGAAACATTGTACAATATATGTGTTGAACTGTATGATGAAAATGCATACAAATAATATCAATTGATCACATTATTAAATATTTATGGTACGTAGGAATCTAAGTGGATTAGTAACACAGGTGTACGTTTCGACCAAATATGTGGAATATTATACCTTACATTAATTCCTGTTGGAGACCTGAAATATATTCTTATAAAACGTTCGTTGTAGAGAGTGAAACCAAACACTCTGGAGATAAGGCCAGCGGCGTCGGTTAGTTTCCGGCGAAATGTATCTTGAACTCCTGCATATTTTATTTCTGATTGTTTGCCACATTGTTGGCATATTTGAAATTCGTATAGCGGTAAACTATTATTGTTCCAAATAACGAATTTAATATATATTATAATTTAAATACATACCTACTCATTCTTAGCATTGTAACGTAATTAGAGTTACATATCGCATGTGTTAATTACCACACTTCTTCTTTTTCGCCTTTTCCCACTAGGTGGGGTCAGCGTCCTGAATTCTTGATTTCCAGAATGTTCTGTCCTGGGCATCCTCTGGGGATGATCCGTAGTGCCTTCATGTCCCTTCGGCCGCAATCCATCCATCTCCCTCTTGTTCTCCCCCTTGGTCTTTTTCCTGGCACTCTCATGTCAACAACTGCTGTCACTTCGTTGTTTTCTTCCATTCTCTGCATGTTTCCATGCCAGCGTAGTCTCATTTCTCTTACTTTCTCTTTGATACTAGTCACTCCCAGCTCCTTTCTGATGTTAATTACCACACGTAGGAGATTATATGGTAAATAAACAAGGTTTTTCATTTATAATCATTCCTAATATATCATATTTAAGGTATTATATCAATTGAAATTTCACACCATGTTAGCCGATTGCTCCTATAAAATATTGCTCCTTACGTCTAGAAGGCGAAACCAAAGATCCCGATGTTGAAGCCAGCGGAAAAGGTAAGTTTGGACGGACGTTGCCTTAGGCATTTCTATGTAATTTGTACCAGTTGTATTTGCATTCGTCGAAGTACGTATGAATCTTCACCAGAGGCATTATATAATAAATATATATTACCAAAATTCAATTGTTTATAATTATCTAAAACAAACAATGTTCCGCTTTTTTTGTAATTTGTATTCGTCTATATGCTATCACAAATTTATATTATTAACAACTATTGGAAATATCAAAACATACCTGGAAACGTGACCATATAATTTATTTATTTAGAAATGTGTACAATATGTTTGTTGAACTTAACGAAGAAACAATGTTTATTTAACAATGTAATTTGAATTAATATATAGGTTATATCGCTTTAAATATGGTAGACATGAGAAAATGTGTGTCAGTAACACAGTGGTAGGTTCTGCAACATTCAATGAAATGTTATAATTTTATATAAGTATTTTATTTAATTAATTTATTTTTTATATTATATTTTTTTTATATTATACAAATAAAATTTGACAATGTTTTATGTGGTTATATAACATTTTTTAATTCGAGTTACATATCGCATGTGTTAATTACCACACTGGTTTATATGGTATCCCGATTTATTTCCAAATTCTTATATCTTTAGGTATTTATCCTGAATGTTCCACCATTTTCTTTGTTCTCCCTTGGCTTTTCTACTTCTGAACAAACCTGTTCCCATTTGAGCCAGCCAGGTAGTTCATTTCCTTACTTTCTTTGTAATGTCATCTGTCCTTTCTGATGTTAATTCCACAGAGGGATTATATAATAAATTTTTTATATTCCAAAATCAATTGTTTATATATTAAATTAACCATTTGCTTTTCTTAATTTGTCTTCGTTAAAGGCAAACCAAATTCATTTAACCAGCAAAATAATTTGGAAACTTGCCTTAATTTATTAATTTGAATTGTACATTGTTGTTGAACTTAAGAAGAAAAATATTATTTAAAATTAATTTAATTATAAATAAACATATCGCTTTTAATTTGTAGAATGAGAAATTTTTTATTAACACATTGATATTCTGAAACATCCATAAATTTATATTTTGAAATGTCAAATTTGGAATTGAAGAAAATTTTATTTACATTATTTGTTATATTAGTATTGTTTAATATGGTAGAATAGAAAATTTGCAGTTAGTGGAGGTTTGCAACATTTAATTATAATTGTATACGTCATTTTCCGTTATGATTAGTTTCTTTTCTTATTTAGATTTTTTTTATATTATAAAATTAAAATTTAAAGCAATTTTTATTGTGGGCACTAATTTATTATATTGTAATATACATTTTTGTTATAATATTTTTATTAGATTATATTTAATTTTTATTTTTATTAATGATTATAAAACCTTTAAAAGGAAACAATGATTCCCATCATTAAAGATGAAGTTACCTTTTTAGTCTTTGTATTGAAGATTTGGAAACTCTCTTTAGAAAAGAAACAAAAATTAAACCGGGATATTAGGACACTTAATTTATGATGTATGTTGATTTCCGCTTACTGTTAATGAATACGTCATTCGTTAAAGGTATTAGAATTTATGATTTTTTGATTAAAATTAATGTAATCATCAACATTGTAAGATTATTGTTTATTTTTGATATTTACTATATATATATATATATGGGGAACTTGTTTTGTTGAAAATGTACAATAATATAATTTAACAGTAAATAAATATTTATGGTACATATGAATCTAAGTGGATCAGTAGCAACAGTTGTACGTTTCGACCAAATATGTGGAATATTATATCTTACATTATTTCCTCTGGGAGACCTGAATATATTGTTATAAAACGTTCGTTGAAAAGAATGAAACCAAGCACTCTGGAGATAAGGCCAGCAGCGTAGGTTAGTTTCCGGCGAAATATATCTTGAACTCCTGTATATTTTATTTCTGATTGTTTGCCAAATTTTTGGCATATTTGAAATTCGTATAGAGGTAAACTATTATTGTTGCAAATAACGAATTTAATATATATTATAATTTAAATACACACCTACTCATTATTAGCATTGTAACGTATTTAGAGTTACATATCGCATGTGTTAATTACCACACTTCTTCTTTTTCGCCTTTTCCCACTAGTGGGGTCAGCGTCCCGAATTCTTGATTTCCAGAATGTTCTGTCCTGGGCATCCTCTGGGTGTGATCCTTAGTGCCTGCATGTCCCTTCGGACGCAATCCATCCATCTTCCTCTTGGTCTCTCCCTTGGTCTTTTTCCTGGCACTCTCATGTCAACAACTGCTCTCACTTCGTTGTTTTCTTCCATTCTCTGCATGTTTCCATGCCAGCGTAGTCTCATTTCTCTTACTTTCTCTTGTATACTAGTCACTCCTGCTCCTTTCTGATGTTAATTACCACACGTAGGAGATTATATGGTAAATAAACAAGATTTTTCATTTCTAATCATTCCTAATATATCATTTTTAAGGTATTATATAAATTGAAATTTCACACCATGTTAGCTGATTGCTCCTATAAAATATTGCTCCTTACGTCTAGAAGGCGAAACCAAAGATTCCGATGTTGAAGCCAGCGGAAAAGGTAAGTTTGGACGAACGTTGCCTTAGGCATTTCTATGTAATTTGTACCAGTTGTAGTTGCATTCGTCGAAGTACGTATGAATCTTCACAAGAGGCATTATATAATAAATATATATTACCAAAATTCAATTGTTTATAATTATCTAAAATAAACCATATTCCGCTTTTTTGGTAATTTGTATTCGATTATATGCTATCGCAAATTTATATTATTAACAACTATTGCAAATATCAAAACATACCTGGAAACATGACCATATAATTTATTTATTTTGAAATGTGTACAATATGTTTGTTGAACTTAACGAAGAAACAATGTTTATTTAACAATGTAATTTGAATTAATATATAGGTTATATCGCTTTAAATATGGTAGACATGAGAAAATGTGTGTCAGTAACACAGTGGTAGGTTCTGCAACATTCAATGAAATGTTATAATTTTGTATAACGTCATTTTGGCCAGTTGGATGACATTTTAAGTTTACCCTTATCTGCTCTATATTAGTATTTTTGTTTCATATTGATAGCAAATTAGAAACTCTTAGAAGCAATGTTTTATTGTGGGACGTTATGACTAACAGTTTCATTATAATTGCTATACGTATACATTTTCCTGCTTATGAGTAGTAGTTTTCTGATTTAGATTAATATATATATATATATATATATATATATATATATATATATATATATAATATATATTATATCAATGATGACACTAATATATTATGTTGTCAATATACATATTTGTTCATTCCACATCATTTTTAATATATGATATATGTTACACTTTTTAGTCTTTGCGTATTGAATGATTATGGAAAACATTCCTCCTTGTAGAAAAGGAAACAAAAGATTCCGCAGTCGAAGCCAGCGGGAAAGGTTAGTTTCGAAGGAACTTTACCTTAATTTATGTCTATGTAATTTTGAATTTTGCTGTTGCATTACTAGGTTCTTATATGAATATCGTTCATAAGGAGAACATTAAACCGGGATATTACGACAAGTGGATTGATGATGTTTGTTGAATTCACACAATTACATGTTAATCCGAATCACAGTCATTCGTTTAAGTATTATTGTTTATTTTCATGATATCTGACTGATTAATAGATTAATAGCAATCATCAAAACATGAGGGAACGCGATTATCGTAATTGTGTTTTGAAATATTGTACTATATATATTTGTTGAACTGTATGATGAAAATGCATACTAGTAATATCAATTCATCACAGTATTAAATATTTATGGTACATATGTATCTAAGTGGATCAGTAGCAACAGGTGTACGTTTCGACCAAATATGTGGAATATTATATCTTACATTATTTCCTCTGGGAGACCTGAAATATATTGTTATAAAACGTTCGTTGAAGAGAATGAAACCAAGCACTCTGGAGATAAGGCCAGCAGCGTAGGTTAGTTTCCGGCGAAATATATCTTGAACTCCTGTATATTTTATTTCTGATTGTTTGCCACATTGTTGGCATATTTGAAATTCGTATAGAGGTAAACTATTATTGTTGCAAATAACGAATTTAATATATATATATATATTATAATTTAAATACATAACTACTCATTCTTATCATTGTAACGTATTTAGAGTTACATATCGCATGTGTTAATTACCACACTTCTTCTTTTTCGCCTTTTCCCACTAGGTGGGGTCAGCGTCCCGAATTCTTGATTTCCAGAATGTTCTGTCCTGGGCATCCTCTGGGGGTGATCCGTAGTGCCTGCATGTCCCTTCGGACGCAATCCATCCATCTTCCTCTTGGTCTCCCCCTTGGACTTTTTCCTGGCACTCTCATGTCAACAACTGCTCTCACTTCGTTGTTTTCTTCCATTCTCTGCATGTTTCCATGCCAGCGTAGTCTCATTTCTCTTACTTTCTCTTGTATACTAGTCACTCCTAGCTCCTTTCTGATGTTAACTACCACACGTAGGAGATTATATGGTAAATAAACAAGGTTTTTCATTTCTAATCATTCCTAATATATCATATTTAAGGTATTATATCAATTGAAATTTCACACCATGTTAGCTGATTTCTCCTATAAACTATTGCTCCTTACATCTAGAAGGCGAAACCAAAGATTCCGATGTTGAAGCCAGCGGAAAAGGTAAGTTTGGACGAACGTTGCCTTAGGCATTTCTATGTAATTTGTACCAGTTGTAGTTGCATTCGTCGAAGTACGTATGAATCTTCACCAGAGGCATTATATAATAAATATATATTACCAAAATTCAATTGTTTATAATTATCTAAAACAAACAATATTCCGCTTTTTTGGTAATTTGTATTCGTTTATATGCTATCACAAATTTATATTATTAACAACTATTGCAAATATCAAAACATACCTGGAAACATTACCATATCATTTATATATTTTGAAATGTGTACAATATGTTTGTTGAACTTAACGAAGAAACAATGTTTATTTAACAATGTAATTTGAATTAATATATAGGTTATATCGCATTAAATATGGTAGATATGAGAAAATGTGGATCAGTAACACAGCAATAATTTTTGCAACATTAAGTGAAATGTTTTAATTATGTATTACATCATTTTGGCCAATTGTATGACATTTGAAGTTTACCCTTATCTGCTCTATATTAGTATTTGTTTATATTGATAACAAATTAGAAACTCTTTTAGAAGCAATGTTTTATTTATTTAACAATGTAATTTGAATTAATATATAGGTTATATCGCTTTAAATATGGTAGACATGAGAAAATGTGTGTCAGTAACACAGTGGTAGGTTCTGCAACATTCAATGAAATGTTATAATTTTGTATAACGTCATTTTGGCCAGTTGGATGACATTTTAAGTTTACCCTTATCTGCTCTATATTAGTATTTTTGTTTCATATTGATAGCAAATTAGAAACTCTTAGGAGCAATGTTTTATTGTGGGACGTTATGACTAACAGTTCCATTATAATTGCTATACGTAAACACTTTCCTGCTTATGTGTAGCAGTGTTTCTGATTTAGACTAATATATATATATCTGTAGCATTATAGCAATGATGACACTACGATATTATGTTGTTAATATTTGTTCATTCCACATCATTTGTAATATATGATATATGTTACATTTTTTAGTCTTTGCGTTTTCAATGATTATGGAAAACGTTCCTCATTGTAGAAAAGGAAACACAGGATTCCGCAGTCGAAGCCAGCGGGAAAGGTTAGTTCCGAAGGAACTTTACCTTAATTGATGTCCATGTAAATTGTAGTTTTGTTGTTGCATTACTGGGTGATTATATGAATATCGTTTATAAGCAGGACATTAAACCGGGATATTACGAATAGTGGATTGATGTTTATTTTCATGACATTCTTGATATTATGATATTTACTGTTTTTAAATATCACGTGTTCAATTGAACCCAATCTTCTCGTACTAATTTAGTGTCCCTTAACATTCATATGCGACGCTCTTACCTGTTGCAGCCGCAGACGAAGACAGTCGATGCGTCGATACTTGCGTTGATCGAAAAGACGGGTCTTACCAACTGTGTGATACATGCACCAGTTACCTCAACTGTCATAACAGGTACGATAAACTAGCTACAAAATATTCCTTCATCGTCAAACTCCCTTATGGAGTCGGTATGAATTGTTTGCTGCGTCACTTGTTCCCTTCGTGTACACCTTGTTTTATCTTCATGTATTTGCTGGTCTCTCTCTTTCCGCTCCTGTTTTATTAGGCACGCATCCTGTTTTTATTAGATGTAGAGTTTTTTCTCTCCTCTATTGTCGGGTGGAGTTCAACCTTTCATTTACGCCCTCAAATCTCGCCACCTATCACACCTTCTCGTTGTTATGTTCCCTCAGAGAGACCCTCTTCGCCAATTGGTTGATTCTCATATCAGTTTCCCTGCGAATTATTGGCACGCATCCTTGTTTAATGACATTAAGTATTTCTCTGCAGTATAACTATTTACATTCAGTAGCCATGTCTTAACTCCGTATGTACGGAATGACTGAGAATCCCCTTGCTGTATATCTTGATAGTCAGTCACTACTACTTAAACTAAAGGCCCATGGCATAGGAAATGGAATGATCAACTGGATAGAAAAATGGCTTATTGATAGAAGACAAAGAGTAGTAGTTGATGGGGAGGTTTCAAACTGGAAAGCGGTTTTGAGTGGAGTACCGCAGGGATCAGTACTGGGACCTATTTTATTCTTAATATATATTAATGATTTGGATGATGACATAACAAGCAAGGTGTTGAAGTTTGCGGACGACACAAAAGTGTTTAGGAAAATTAAAAGTGATGCAGATAGACAGCATTTACAAGATGATCTTAGTAAGTTGATAGAATGGTCTGAGAAGTGGCAAATGCTGTTTAATTTTGGAAAGTGTAAGTGCCTTCACACGTGACATGGGAATGAAGATGCACAATATAAATGGGTGGTACTGTACTAAATACGTCCTTAAAGGAAAAGGACTTAGGGTTAACTATTAGTGCTGACATGAAGGTATCAGAGCAGTGTGGAATTGCAGCAGCGAAGGGAAACCAAATTCTTGGATTAATTAGGCGAAATATAGTGTACAAAGAAAAAGAACTAATCATACCGCTGTATAAAACAATAGTTAGGCCTCACTTAGAATATTGTATACAAGCATGGAGGCCATATCGCAAGAAGGATATTGATATGCTAGAAAGAGTACAAAGGAGAGCAACCAAAATGATACACAAACTCAGGAATATTAGTTATGAAATGCGTCTAAAAGAATGTGGTTTAACAACACTAGAAACCAGGAGATTGAGAGGAGATCAGATTGAGGTGTTTAAAATATTGAACGGATATGAAAATATTGACAGAAATATTGTTTTCACAGTCAAGGAAGAGAGAAGGACTAGAGGACATGGAGTTACATTAGCAAAGAAGCAGTGTAGACTAGATATTAGAAACTTTTCATTTTCACAAAGAACACTAAACGAATGGAACAGATTATAATCTGATTGTGTAGGTGCTAGTAGTGTTAATATATTTACAAATAAAATCGACATATACCTAAGACGGGCGGGGTGTACTTAGATAGATAGTTTGGACTCTCGATAAGCCAAATGGCTTCCTAGTCCACCTGCCATCTAAAGTTGAATCTCTAGGTGGCAATCTTGTTAAATCTTGTTAAATATTTATATTTTGTGTCTTAAGAACCTCCAGGCTGCATTATCTGCCATTTCACAAACGTCATCCCCATGTATAACACATCCTAAATACTCGAATGCTGTCTGACTAGAAATAACTTGTCTTCATCGCTATCCATTATCCTGACTCTTGTTGTTGTACCTCTTGTTTATCAGGAGATGAACACGACTTGTAATCGTTGCATTTGTAATACTAATAAGCACACTATTACGTCATAGTTTAATTCAATGACTTTATTCCTGACACAGCAGGGCACATACAGCAAGTACATGTGACTCTAGCGCCCACATAATGATATGTGGCAGACAATATATATATATATATATATATATATATATATATATATATATATATATATATAGTATGCATTCTTATCCAATGCTGTGAATGTTTGAAAAATGGATACAGTTGTTTCAGTCAAATATTCACACATAAAATCTTGTTCCAATGTTAATGAATCCTGAAAGTGAATATTTATCTAGAAGTTAAAATGTTATTTAAACTAGTTAAGAGAGTTGTCATATATACACACAAAGCTACACACCATATTCGTAGTAACTGACGGGCAGCATTGTACAACAAACATATTGCATAACAGGCTGGTACTTTCATATTTGGATATATCAATAAACAACATAAAATAATGTAATATGCAATACGTAATCTATTTAATGTTGATTTCTTGTAATTCCACCAGAGTTGAACTCCATACATGGGTGAGCAATATTAGCGAAACAGAGTGAGTTTTACCTGTAGGGAGCACATACCAAATTTGCTCAATATAATATTTCCTTGTACACATGTACATAGTTCAACGTTGTCTATTTAGTTTCTGAGATACCTATATGTAGCTACAACATGCAGAGTCACCCGTTTTAGTCAGGGATATAACTGCCTTTTAAGGTCACACTCTAGATATCATAATTGCACTCTTCTTAATATTGTATCACGGCCCTTTCTACATTCGTTACATATATGTTGTAGCTGACATAATCCTGACAATGAAGGTGAAATCAAGACCAAATCATCAGCATACATTATGCGATTAATAAGATGGCCATTCACGCTACATCCAAAATTACACATTTTAAGTTGTTCGCTCAATTCATCTACGTATTATTCCCCCTTGACTAACAGCAATGGTTACTTTAAATTTACTTGAAATAACATCACCCCCACCTTATGCATGTTGCCTGGTTGTTATACCGTCTTGTCTGTGGAAAGGCTATGCACCAGTACGGGAGACGTACACACTCGGCTCACCTTTCACTCATGTAAGGGGGCTAGCATGCGGTTGTGGCTTAAGCAAATATATGAAGCGAGTGCACTTCAACTACTTACTACTTTGCGACAATAGACAAGCTTTGTTTAGGCCCCTCTCCACGTGGAGCAAGCATTGCGGTCCCTGTAGAAGGCTGCATGGTCAATTAGGGTGCTATTGTCATCTCCGGGTCAACATCATACGACACATATATCTGAGCGGCCTGCATGCCGGAAGCAAATGTCACCACTACACAATAATACTAATATTCTAGTGTGATCGTCTCGTGGTACACTACTTGCGGCCCGAGGCTAATATATTAGGGACCTAGAAGAATGACAACATCGATTATAAACCTGGGTAGACCCAGCACATTAACCTTGGTAGGCAGTGGGTCTAGGTAAAGGAAAACTCTGATTTTAAACTTACAGCCCAAGGATCCCACCGTGTCACCGTCTCAGCGTGCTGAAAGCCATAGAAGAGATGAAGAGTGGAAAAGCTGCAAGAATTTATGACATCCAACGATATATTTGTAAAAATGGAGGAGCAGCACTCAATATTAAACTCCACGAATTATTCACCTGGTGCTGGAAGCAAGATTTCCGTGAAGCAGTAATTCAAAAAACAAAGTGAAGGTCTGACTACTCCAGCTACTGCGGGATAACCCTTCTCCCCATCGCCGGCACAATCAAAGCAAGAGTATTGCTAAACAGACTTGAGCCCATTATTGCAGAAACACATCTCCCAGAGAGTCATTGGGGGTTAAAGGGGAACTGAAACACAGCTGTAACATACCATATATCTAAATGTATACTATATAAGTATACATTAACGGTGACAGATAATGTTAACTTATCAGACAAACTGAAAACTTATTTTTGTTCAGTGCCTAAATCGTCCACTATGAACACTGCGTATCGCCATCTTTATTCCAAGCGAGTGGTTTGATTACCGTTTTTTATTCTCGGTTTTGTTCATTATTATACATTTCGACGCAAAAACAAAGATATGGTGCCTTATTATACACGATAGGTGTCCTATGTATCAATAAATATTATTTATTTGCATTCGAAATAAAAAGGTGAAATTAAATACAACGATTTATAACCAATGAAAATAGTCGTATCGTCACACTTCACGATAGCAAATTTTGACAGGCTTCAAAGGGCGGGGCTTCCGAACGGAAGGTCAGTCCGGACTATTTTTCAGTTGTTTACAAATATGTCGGAAGTGTTTTACGTTAGTGGAGCTACGCTAGTTGCTAGTGATCTTGGATAAATCACAACAGAAAATTGATCCGACAGAGGAAGCATTCGTAGCACAAGAGAGAGAAGCATCTATAGCAAATGTGACATACGTAAAGCCATTAATTCTTGCTTCACCCAGCGTGCGAGCCGAGGTGCGAGGCGTCAAACTCAAACCACGACGAGACGGCCAGAAAAGATCGCAATCTGTATTGAATCGAGGATGTTTGACTTGGGGAACAATGTGAATGTGGCATTGTGTTTGTGTGGATACTGCGTCCCAATCTCGACGCATATCGAATTTGTATGTTGTCTGGAGAAAGCTGGGTTGCCCGACCGTGCTGACAGATGCCTGCATGAGCTATAACTGACCAAGACAGCTGTCAATGTTGGGAGTATCGGTCTGTTGTCTATGTGCGATTTGCGTGCAGACTCATCCGTTCGACCAATAGGTAAGTAATACGTAGTTCAACAGGTATCGATAAATTATTTTGCAATTCAAACTTAAACAAAGCAATTATACTTGTATGGCCACACAATGACATATACTAAATAAAAAAATCATTATATCTTCGAATTCGTAACGTGAATTTTTGTTACAAACCTATTTCTATTTTTAACAGGATGTTACATGTTCCTTTTTAAAAATAATTATGTAATTTCCATTTTTAAATGTTAATACAATTTGTTTAATTTATGTAAATAATGTTATTTAAATATGCTTGCTGCCATGCAATTTATAATAGTCTGAATAATAAACAGATGTGTAATAAGGACATTGTGCAATTCACATGATCATATTGAAGTGGAGTTTTAATGTATTGTATACAGTATATTGGATATGTGCGGGTGTATATGTTATCAAAACCACATCATGACAATCATAAATTCATGTGTTTTCAAAATGCTGCAACAAATTTTACATAAAAATTACTTGTTTGTGAAATTCTGTGATAATTTTATTAAAGTATTTCACAAACAAATCAACCAATGCGCTGACTTTATGATGTGATATTGATGAATTACACAGTTTTGCCAATTATAAAAAATATTATATGATAATGATTGTTAACTATAAATTAAATGTTAGGATGTTCAATGGGATGCTTCCAACAGCAGGCATGTTATACCAGCCAGGGTGTTTTGCACGTGCAGAAAAGGGAAATGATTTTTTGTGTGTAAACAACAACACTTTCTCTGTTTCTCATTAGTGTCAGAACTGCTGGAGTCATCATCAGTGTCATCCGCTACCACGTATTCTGCATCACTCTCTTCAGTATTTTCCTTCTGACTCTTGCAGACAGAATGTTATGAAGATTGAGACAGTGAGACTAGGACATCCGAAGTGTCATCCACATTGACAGGACTGCCATGGTCAGTCGAAGAAGGCACGCAGGACTGCGACGACAACTTTGCATACCCATGGTCATGATGAATATTCAATGGAACAACAATATCATATGTATTAATTGCTACGTACTATGCATGAAAAATCTAAATTTGATTGAATTATTCCACATGCCCCACAGGGTTCCCCAGACTACTTTTTCCACAATTAAACATATCTACTTTTGCATGGTTGTTGCATGTGGTGGTGCTGCTGTACACAAGAAATCTGTATATTATTGCATCATTCTAAGGGCCCCCAAAACACAAAGTAAAACTGGTGGTTTGGTTTTTGAGAAGGTCCCTTGAAATGACCCCCCTCCATATCAGTTTTGTATATTGGGTATCTGCTTTCTGGCTTGTCTGCTACTGCTAGCCAGGGTCACTGGTCAACTCTATCTCAATGAGACCAGTGGACAGTGCCTGAGCAGGGTGTTGTGTTTCAACCAGGGAACTTTCATGCAATAAATATAACATTACCTTTTCAATGGTGCATTCTGTGCGTATTCCGTTATATGACTAACCTTCCTGGCATATTTTAATAATGTATATATTCTGAGTCATTCAGACATCACTACAAACAAACACAACCCACTCCTACATAAGCAACTCACATAAATTACATGGTAAACCAATTATACAAGCCCACTTGCACATTTAAGGAAATAAAATGTTTGAATTAGTTAAATGCAATCAATGTCCTCCTTGGCCCAATCAATATTTGGCCATAATCAAAGTCATACTTGTATTTTCCAAAACACAAATCTCAGCTTTATTCTACATACTAATATTTTTTTTTTATTAAACAAAATATGTTATACATTGGGTTTATACATAAGTTTCACTTGTGGGTGGTGTTTTATCCAAATGAGTCTTTTCTGAGATATGTAAGTTTTTTTATTGCATTGTATAAGGTTTTCTAAATAAACTTCTTAGCCATTTTCCTAATAAATACTTTTGGGAAGTGACCATGGACACCATCCAGTTATCAATCAAACACTAACTGCACTAACTGAACAATGCTGATGTCTGCGGTATTATTGAAAGCAAAATACATGCTTTATCAAAATAAAATTTTCCTACTTTATATTCTTATTTTATTGTCTTATTTTGTTATACATAGTAACACTATTCATTTCCGATTCAATATACTAGTCATGTTGGTCGATAATCATTCTCCAACAGCCATTAGTACCAAACAATGTGAAAATTTCTTTAAACACTCAAAGTTAGTTTCTTTAAACACTCAAAGCTGACCTCTGTTGCACTGGTTTGTCTTTTCATCATGCCCTAACATATGACTGTGGACTGGTAGGAAATGCAAGTGCACTAGAGAGATGATGGGGCTTCATCCAGGCAGTGATGTTTGCATTGGGTATGGATAGTCTTTTCACTCTTGCTAGGAAACAGAGGACACTACTAAGATTGTGATCTTATTGCCTAATTTACACAAGGCTTTTTACTGCAATCAGTAACAGCAGTCCTCTGTTGTACTTTGGTCGTGATGTTTACAACCCTTGCAGGTAACAATTGAGGCTATGGGCCAATGTAAGGTTCCAAATATTTTTCACTCGTGTAACTAGTAATTTTAATCATGGGATCATGATTAAAATTACCTGCTGTCAGGAGACTATTCTGACACCCAACTAAAACAAATGTGTGCTTGTTTGTCATTTGGAAAGCAAAATTGCAAATTCTTAAAGGTGAGATCCTCATTTGGGTGCATTATGTTTTGGGGGATACCAAAACGTCTTCTGTTATTTAGAAATTTATTAATCTGTCAATTTTAAAATTTCGGACACTAGTGACTTATTATGTATGTCAGAACAATTGCTTGTAAAATATTGAAATAAGTTCCATGCGTATTGTATATGTTGACCATGCATATTCTACAGCAATAGCAGAATATGCATACATGAAGTTATAAAATATTCTACGGATAGTTTACGATGACACACTTAACATGCCTAAATTAAAACACTAAATGTGTTCCCAGGTAATAACTTGGGTTATGGTGGGCAATGTCATTGGACAGACACATCAACATACTTAATAGTGACACTATGTTAAGTGTGATTGATTCTGTAGCATTTGTTATTGTTGTTATATTCATTATTTCATAGAATGTTGTGCGATGCACACATGTACATATGTTACCAGAAACAAATACAATGATACCATACTCATGACAATAACAATTTACTAATCGGCATGGCTGCTTCTCACCGATTCCTACTTGACGTTCTGGTCTCTGGCTTCGATTATTTATGCATATAAACAGTACATCGTCAGCTTGCATAATGTAAACAACATATTCTCTGCTGTGATGTTAAAACCTTGGGCAATTGTTTTTCACTCTACATTGCTCCAGTTCACTCAGCAGTAAAAATGAGTACCTGCATGGCTATAGACAGTGGTGGATATATGTACGAGTAGCTTTCGCGCATTAATTATAGCATATTGCTGGATTCTTCCCAGAGAAGTTGAGATGGTATATCTGATTGAACAGGTAAGTCAGGGAAATAAAGTATAAAGCGCTTTCAGCAATCCTGAGGATTGGCTACTGCGCTATATAATATCTTACCTTTATAAATCAGCAATCAATAAAACCAGAAGTTTTTTCTTGACTGATTTAAATCAGTTGATATATAGGGTAAATCGACTGATTTAAATTGAAGAGCATGTGTCAACCTGGTTATTACTATATATGCCAATAACCAATTACATTATATACGGTAGTGTTTATTGAATGCAGTTAACAGTCTAATTTAAGTAATGACATAAATTTGTATTTTCCTGTTATGTTAATTAATTCCAAGTAATGCCTGTTATGTTAATTAATTCCAAGTAATATGACAGACATTTCTTGACTGTGTTGTTGACTAATTAGCGAGTCACTCTAATTTGCATATGAAGACGAGTATTGTTTAAACAAAACGTCATACGCATGGTCGTAGCTGTCATTTATTTGTTATGTAATTATCTAGAAGAGGGTTATTCCACCACCGGCGACGCTCTATGTCACAAACAAAATGTTTACTTGTACCTAGAGACTCGAGCTGTTTTTAACAACCAACGCACCGGCGTTGGTTGCTATGCCTAGGACTACTCTGTCTAGGTACAGCTCGCTGGCGAACTGTTGACATATAAACATTCTTTATTTCACATTAAATAATACTGTCCACACACATTTGTACTTTTTTTACATTCACATTTCTTATTACATTTACACTTTGCTTAGATCACATTCATATATTATGCAGACAATGAAATACAACTACGGGACTAAATTGTAGACGTAACGATATACGTTGGTACTCATGAGAGCCGAGTCGGCTTGGTAACAACAAGCTGGTTTCGGCATGTAATTTCCTACGCGCCGCTTCACCTTCCAAACAAGGAAATCGTGTCCGGTTTTCCCTCTCAGTTCGCCAAATATTACTTCGTCGCTGCGTACTTATATGCAAGCAAATCGAACAAACACGGACCTGTAGCTCTGATAGAAACTTATATTTTGATGTTCAGTGTCTCTATGTGCTCGGTACGTTTATAATTAGGCTTGCAATCGGCGTTCGAAAGTGATCACCGCAGACTCTTGTCGAACTTGCCACCGGCGGACACGCCAACTTCATTAAATCTAACCTGCTTTCTTCTGCTGGAATCCTTTCGTGGGAGTATGTGAAAAGTTGCTTACTAACAAGCATACTATATATATTAGCCACACAGTGCTTTCACTTGTTTAATTATGTTTGTTTTAATGCGTTTGGCCCGTTTTGGCGAGAGAAATGCTGCGTCGCCTATCGAGTGACGGCTTCCGTGATTGTAAACAAAACGCCGATCAAACCGGAAAAATCCCTCAGCAAAATGGCGGCGCCCTGTGTTGAAAGTAGCTCAGTTTAAAAAATAATAAGAATAGACCGTGACGCTGTATTTGTCAACTTTTTTATGACATGTTCCTTGCCCTGGGATATATTCAAGAGAAGTGCCGAGAGCAAAACACAAGATTGTTCAACAACTAACAAAAGCGTTTGAAACCGTAAGCAGAAAAGGATTTTGAAAAACAAAGACAATTACAAATGGCGTGAAACAGGGCTGCGTTCTTTCTCCAACGCTTCTCACATTATTCTGCTAAGCTCTTCGGAATTCAAGTAAATCTGAAGAAGACTGAAGTCTTCCATCAACTAGGGCCACAGGAAGAGTACCACCGATCCAGCGTATCCATGGAACAGTCAGAACTGAAAGCAGTCCAACAATTCGGCTACTTAGGATGCTTTATCACATATGTTGGCAAACTAAGCACAACAGTGGACAGTGGGCTAGCCAAGGCAAACAGGGCCTTGGTAGACTATACAAACGGGCACGGAACAACATAAGTATAAATAAAGACACGAAAATCAATGTCTACAAAGTTGTTATGCTGACCACTATCTTGCATTGTGCTGAGACACGGGTCATCTATCATCGCCATATGCTCCTCATCTAGCGTTATCATCAGCGCTGCCTACGTTCCACCTAAACATACGTTGGAGTGACTTCGTCACCAACGTCGCTGTCATTAAAATGGTTAAGTTATCAGCATCGAGGCCATGCTCCTCAAAATACAGCTTCGCTGGGTAGGACGGAAGACCTACCAAAAACCATACAATACGGAATACTGTCCGCTGGTCATCGTGACAAAGGGGCACCTCGAAAAAGATACAAAAGACACTTTGAAAAAAGGTCCCTCGCCACTTGCAACTTGGATTACCGACAGTGGACCACATCAGCAACCAACCAAACGATGGGCCAACATGGAAGACAAAAGAAGGCGGGTAAATCGGGACCCTTCTTACATCACCATTGAATAGATCGTTACGTGCAGCCGCTATCTAAAAAAACCTACCTATCTTGTATAGGTCTCATCAGCGTTCATCAGCCATCAGCGTGCCTGTACGAGACGAGGAATTCCTCCTTCCTGAATCTTCGTTCGCGATGCAGAGCCATAATGATGATGATTATGATACAATCAAACTAGTATTCGTACAAGTTCTAACATTGTTGCATATTATTGGAAATTAACTACATAGATGCATCAAGACAACATGATTGGTCATTATAATAACATGTTATGTACTATGGAGAACCACGTTGGATTCACAGTAAATGAGTATTGTTGTTTCGACAGTGCTGGACATAAGAATAGTTGCACAGGGAGACAGACATGGGATGATGATATAAAAGCGTGCGTGGACGACTCAACGACTTGTCCTGGTATGTGGTCAGTTACTGCCGCCTTTACGCATACTAAGTAATGACACAACAGTGGAGACGAGACGAGCAACCATTCCAAAATCGGTTGTGTAACAGTTACATATACAAGTTATGTAGCACATGTGTTTGCACTATCTTAATATAAGATATGCACATATAACAATTAGTCTAAAGCATAATTTGCATCAATAACGTAAACATATTCCAACAATATGTATCGTGTAGCTTCTATATTAATTTCCACCCATATTCACGTGTTACACATTTTGTTACGGTTTTTTTCATGAATTGTGTTAGCTGTATTTCCTTTATTGTGTGTGTGTGTGTGTGTGTGTGTGTGTGTGTGTGTGTGTGTGTGTGTGTGTGTGTGTGTGTGTGTGTGTGTGTGTGTGTGTGTGTGTGTGTGTTTTATGCATGTATGTATGTGTGTCAGTGTTTGCGAGTGTGAGATATTGAGTGAGTGAGTGTGTGTGTGTGTGTGTGTGTGTGTGTGTGTGTGTGTGTGTGTGTGTGTGTGTGTGTGTGTGTGTGTGTGTCTTGCTGCATTGATAGGCATACATATACAAAATGGCGCAGCCTCTACTGTGCGAAATGTATACCACACGCAGGCGCACAAGCGTGATCAAAGTTGTCCCACCTCTCTTCACTAAAAGATACACTTTGTATAATTATTAGTCTGCTTTGTTTCCCGAGTAGTCAGCTGTTCGGCTCTTATAGAAAAATACGTTTTCCTGCAGAATGCAACGGCAAGAAGGGATCAGTATGCGTGAGGTCATGTACACGTCGACAGGATGGCGACTATCAGAGTTGTGAGAGTTGTCACAAGTACATCACATGTACATCTGGAAAAATCGTCCACAGGCCGTGCGCAGGCTCTACTGTGTGGGACGATAACATCAAGAAATGCGAGTGGAAGTCGACAACCTGCAGGAGCTGCGACGACGGTAATGTCGGTTTTCATATTCCTCTTTATCCGTGGCCAACGTTATGAACGAAAATGGATATGGCAAGGCAGGCAGGCAGGCAGGCAGGCAGGCAGGCAGGCAGGCAGGCAGGCAGGCAGGCAGGCAGGCAGGCAGGCAGGCAGGCAGGCAGGCGCAGGCAGGCGAGGCAGGCAGGCAGGCAGGCAGGCAGGCAGGCAGGCAGGCAGGCAGGCAGGCAGGCAGGCAGGCAGGCAGGCAGGCAGGCAGGCAGGCAGGCAGGCAGGCAGGCAGGCAGGCAGGCAGGCAGGCAGGCAGGCAGGCAGGCAGGCAGGCAGGCAGGCAGGCAGGCAGGCAGGCAGGCAGGCAGGCAGGCAGGCAGGCAGGCAGGCAGGCAGGCAGGCAGGCAGGCAGGCAGGCAGGCAGGCAGGCAGGCAGGCAGGCAGGCAGGCAGGCAGGCAGGCAGGCAGGCAGGCAGGCAGGCAGGCAGGCAGGCAGGCAGGCAGGCAGGCAGGCAGGCAGGCAGGCAGGCAGGCAGGCAGGCAGGCAGGCAGGCAGCAGGCAGGCAGGCAGGCAGGCAGGCAGGCAGGCAGGCAGGCAGGCAGGCAGGCAGGCAGGCAGGCAGGCAGGCAGGCAGGCAGGCAGGCAGGCAGGCAGGCAGGCAGGCAGGCAGGCAGGCAGTAGAAAGGGACATAGATAGAGATAGACAGAGAGACACATATAGGTATCACTCACTCACTCACTCACTTATTCACTCAGTCACACACACACACACACACACACACACACACACACACACACACACACACACACACACACACACACACACACACACACACACACACACACACACACACACACACACACACACACACACACACACACACACACACACACACACACACACACACACACACACACACACACACACACACACACATTCACACTCTCCCTCATATGCAGACCTACTACTATATGACATACATGTTTCGGGATGTGTAGATGATACCATACTAGCCTCGATCAAGTTCAGGATTGTCGACATGACGTATAATCCGGATCTGGGGATGAAGAATTCGGCGGCATATAGAAAACTGGCAGACGAAGTGAAATCCACGGTAACTTTCTACACAAAGCTGTTTAATAAAAAAAATCGGTTGTGAGTGTGCGCATGAGTATATATATATATATGTGTGCATGCGTGCGTGTGTGTATGTGTATATATGTGTATGTACGCGTATGTATACATACAAACCACAACATAGCTCCAATTAACACTACAGTGTCTTTAGAAGACAAAAAAGCTATTTAAGCCAATTTATATTCGGGTTCCTTTGGCTTAGTTTACCTCCTTTTAATTATACGCTTAATTTTATACAACGGTACCTACACAATACCTACAATACCTACATTTGTCATAAGAATAAGAACAATTGATTACGTCTATATAAAAACATGAATTTGGTTGGTTTCTGGTATACTTAATATTTCTCACAAACATGCATACTAACACACACGCGCACGCGCACGCGCACGGGCACGGGCACGGGCGCGGGCGCGGGCGCGGGCGCGGGCCGGCCGGGCGCGGGCACGGGCACGGGCACGGGCACGGGCACGGGCACGGGCACGGGCACGGGCAGGGCACGGGCACGGGCACGGGCACGGGCACGGGCACGGGCACGGGCACGGGCACGGGCACGGGCACGGGCACGCGCACGCGCACGCGCACGCGCACGCGCACGCGCACGCGCACGCGCACGCGCACGCGCACGCGCACGCGCACGCGCACGCACACGCACACGCACACGCACACGCACACGCACACGCACACGCACACGCACACGCACACGCACACGCACACGCACACGCACACGCACACGCACACGCACACGCACACGCACACGCACACGCACACACCTCTTAGCGACCACGTGAATGTCATATGATCTTGTTTTCTTATATATATATATACTAGCTTAAAGCGATTTACAAGAACTCTAAAGACGTTGGCCCTCACTTCGTAGATATTATCAACATCGTTTTCAGGTAAGTCGATCCTTTGCAAAAAAAGAATTTTAATGTGTCATATTATCACTATTCGTATTGTAATATTAGTGTTCTTATCTTATAAACTTCCTAATATGAAATATTATCGATTTTGAAATCGTGTCGCTATACCCAGTCGAACATTGTAGTTTGCAGGCTTCAAACTAACCATTTTGTAACCTCACCGCGTTTATTACACCGGTTTAAGTACCACTGTCAAATTGTCTTAGGAAACTCAGAATATAAGCTTTGCCAATGATAACGTTTGACAGTTAGTTTCGGTCACTTCGGAAGTGGATTTAGGTATTTTTATATACAGTATCGCGCAAAGACTTGTGAGATAGGTCATACGTAAGTCAGATGCCGAAAGAAATGCGTTTTATATCAACTTTCAAATAAGACTATTATCTACAAATGTGTTGCTGGATATATGCAAAAGACTATTCACTTTAGAATTTCGCAAATTCATTATATCTGCAAATGGTACGAGGTAAAGAAACGATCGGGGCACACACACACGAACGGATATGATTGGGGGTATACAGCAATATCCGCTCGTGCGTGTGCCCCGGTCGTTTGTTTACATCGTAGCAGTTGCAGGCATAATAAATTCGCAAGTTCATTAGTGAAGAAACTATTCGTATATACAGCAACACATTTACAAATAATAGTATCATTTTAAAGTTGATATAAAACGTATTTCGTTATATGTGGACATGCAGCCGTACCACACAAATAAAGAGTACCATTTTCGATCATTATGCCACGTAACTGGTATGTGCTACATAATTAATTGAAGCAGACATGTGCGAACCTTTGCATTTGACGCCAATTCTAACGTTGTGGTTGTACACACGTTGCAGCAGTGGCAGCGTCGTCGTCGACTGCACTCTGTCTCTGCGCGCCCCTGTAGAACAGGACGTGCTGAAAACTATTCTCAAGGAAGCAATTCGGGATAAGAAACTATTGGTCGATAATGAATTGTCCATATCATTGGGTAAGGCGGCTTGATTGCCTATAACACACAGTTTTGTAAGGAAACTACAGTCTACCTCTCAAGTCATTATTATTTGCTATTTCAATAGTATGCAATGTGTTAATAATGGCTGTTAGAAGCCAATGCCGATAAGTAACCCACCTTTTGATATATCATAATTACTGAGGTATTACGCAATCAGTTTTTGTTCTTTGCGAACAATAATGTTATTATAATATTGTAACATTGCTTCTTCTATTACGTGCAGTAAAACAGTTCCAAGTCGAAGCCACAGGGAAAAGTTAGTTTCGGAAGAACATTACTACAATTCGTGTTATGCTATTAGTATTTTTTTTATTCCTGGGTGTATATACGAATCTTTTTCAGAGGCAGATCAATAAAACACGATATTACGAATAGCCGATTGAGAATAGTTTTTGAACACATACAATTACATACTTATCCGAATCACTATTATATATTTAAGATATTTTTGGATTTTCATTGTATGTGATTAATATATTACACGAATAGTCAACACCGTGAAAGGAAACGTAATTATTGTAATCGTGTACTTAAAACTCTGTACATAATATTTGTTGAACTGAACAATACAAATTCACATTTAAATAAATAAATATATTATTAATTAATTATTCATGTCACATTAACATTAAGGGATCATTAGCAATATGTGAAATATTATATATTATATTGTGTCCCCTTGGCGAACTCAATTATGTTCCAAATGAATTGTTCGTTGTAGTGAGTGATACCAAGGACACTGAAGATAAAGCCAGCGGCGAAGGTAAGTTTCGGGCGAAATGTCTCCTCTACGTTTATTTTTGTTGTACTTGGTCACGCTGTTAGCAAATTTGAAACTCGTCCAGAGGCAACATATTGTTGTTGGAAATAACGAATGAAAGATGTGCTCTAATTAAATAAATACCTACCTGCTTATGCGAAGCATTATTACACAACTAGAGGAATATATTGCATATGTAAAAACACAGTACATTATATGGATAATAAACATAGTTTTTCATTTTTCATTATTTTAAAGATATTACTTGAATATTACTTGAGTTTCATTTACACTCTTTGTGAGGTGATTGCTCCAGTAAAATATTGCTCCTAACTTCTATAAGGTGAATCCAAATATGCCGAAGTTGAAGCCAGCGGAAAAGGTTAGCTAGGGACGAACGTTATTATGAGCCTTACTAGGTTGTTTGCACAATGTGTTGTTTTTGCATTTGTCGGAACATGTATCATACTTTCCAAGAGGCAATACATAACACATGATATTACCTACATTTGTTTGGTTATATTGATGTAATAAACATAATGTTCAGCTTCTCAGCGATATTTGTATTAGTTGCACTGATATGTCTTATTTATACTATCGTTGACTATAGCAAATATCAAAACATATTTGTAAATACGATTATTTCATTTGTGTATTTAGAAACGTGTAAAATAGATAATATAAAATGTCGCTCAATAACGCAACTGTACATTTCGAAACACTAAATGTAATGCTATATTTTCTATTATGTCTTCCTGGCGAAATGAATGACATAATAACCAACATACTATTCGCTGAAGAGAGTGAAACCAAAGAGTCTCACTTTAACGACAAGGGCGAAGGCTAGTTTCGAGCAAAAGTTACCCTTATTTGCTACATACAATTTCAAACTCTTTTATTTGCAATTTATGTTATTGCTGGACATTAACAATAACAGTTCGATTCTATTTAACTTACGTACACATTGATCTGCTTAGGCGTATCAGTGTTACGTATTTAGCTTACTATATTGTTTTCTTAATTATGAGTGTTTATCAAAATTGGGTTAATAAACACAGATGATCATTAACCATCATTCTTAAGATATGATACATGCTACAGTATGTAGTATTTGCGAACTGAAATATTATGTAACTATATTTCCTTGTAGCAAAGTATTCCGAAGTCGACGCCAGCGGGAAAGGTTAGCTTCTGAAAAACATTACCTAAACGTCTTCTGTGTAATTTGAACAATATATTTTTTGAATTGTATGAACAAATACATACTTAATTAAACAAATGTTATTAATATATAATGACACTAATTACTTATGCCGCATAAAACATTAAGTGGATGGGTAACACAGGTGTACATTTCGCCACAATATGTGATATAATACATCCAAATTTGGTTCGTCTTCGCGAACTGATTATGTTCTCAAAAAACAAAAATATTGTTTGTTGTAAAAGGTAAATCTAAGGACTGAAGAAAAAGCCATTGGCGAATGTTAGTTTCTGACGAAAAATACCCTTATCTGCTCTATGTTGTTTTTTCATATATTTGTCACATTGATAGCATGTTTGAAACTCATCCAGATGGAACATATTCTTTTTTGGAATACCGAATAACAGATATGTTGATTGACTTACAAATCTACCTGTTTATGCTTACCATTTGGTACTAAATTTCAGGAAGATATCGCATATGTTAAAAAAAACAGACAGGAACCTTTATGGTTAATGAACATAGCTGTTAATTGTTCATCTTTTTAAAGATAGCATATTAATATATTATTTTCGAAACACTTTCACTTTTTGTCACCTAATTGCTACTTTAAAATATTGATACTTACTTCTAGAAGGTAAAACCAAAGATTCCCAAGTTAAAGCCAGCGGAAATGGATAGTTTGGGACGAAGTTACCTTAAGACTTCATGTGTTGTTTTTACACGTTTTTGTTGTTGCATTTTTCGAGACATATAAGACTATTTTCCAGAGGCAATATAGAATAAGCCTCTACTACATGTATTTGTTCAGTTATATTTACCTAATACGCACAATTTTCAGCTTCTGATGGATATTTGTTATTCGTTTAAATAATATGACATATGTACATTGTGGCGACTTATGCGTAGATGAAAATCAATTAGACGAAGATACCATACATGTAAAAAAACAGCTAGCAAATGATATGTTTTGTCATTTCTCTTAATTGGTATGGTATTATATTAACATTTTATTTATGTTTCATTTTCTCTCTTTGTGGACTATTTGCTGCTATTCAAAATATTCCTACTTACATCTAGAAGGCGAAACCATACATTCCCAAGTTGAAGCTAGCGGAAAAGGATAGTTTGGAACGAAGTTACCTGAAGACTTTCTATGTTGTTTTTACCAGTCTTGTTGTTGCATTTGTCGGGATATGTATTACTCTTTTCCAGAGGCAATATAGAATAATCCTATATGACATATTTATTTAATAATATTTAGCTAATACACACCATTTGGGATCAATATTTGTATTCGTTTAAATGGTATGATATATGTACACTGTGGTGACAATAGCAACAATTTAAACATACCTGTGAACATGATTATTTCAGATAAATCCATAGCGATGGTTAGTTTCGAGAGAAATTTACGCTCATCTACTCTATGTTTTTATTATGTAGTTTTCACTTTATTCTTAGCCAACTTGGTACCCCTCCACAGGCAACATATAGATGTTTTGAATAACGAATACAACATGTTATAATAATTGACGAACTATCCTACCTGCCTACGCGTAAAATGAAATTCAATTAAAGTAACACACCATGCATGTTTTTAAAGAAAAACAGGTAGCAAATGGTATGGTTAATTAATATATTTGTAATTTCTCTTAATTCGTATAATATCATATTAATGTGTTATTTATGTTTCACTTTCTCTCTTTGTGAACGGTTTCCTCCTATAAAGGCGAAGAAGACGAAACCAAAGATTCCCAAGTTGAAGCTAGCGGAAAAGGTTAGTTTGGCATAAAGTTACTTTAAGACTTTCTGTGTTATTTGTATATGTTTTTGTTATTACATTTGTCGAGACATGTATGATAATTTTCCGGAAGCAATATGGAATAATCACATAACTCATATATATGTTTAATTATATTGAGCTAACACAAACAAAATTCAGAATCTACATTTTTATTCGTTGGAATGGAATGACATGTGTACATTGAGGTGACAATAGCAATTGCTTAATCATACCTGTCAACACGATTATTTCAGATAAATCCATGGCGACTGTTAGTGTCGCGCGAAATTGACTACGCTCATGTGCTCTATGTTTTTATTATGTAGTTTGTCATTTTATTCTTAGCCAATTTGAAACCCCTCCAGAGGCAACACATTTGTATTTTGAATAACGAATAAAATATATTATAATAATTGACGTGCAATCATACCTGCTTATGCGTAGATTGAAACTCTATTAGAGGAATATATCATACATGTCAACAACAAAAACAGCTAGCAAATGAAATGATTATTTAACATATTTGTCATTTCTCTTATTTCGTATGATATTACATTAATATTTTATACATGTTTCACATTATCTATTTGTGAACTGTTTGCTCCAATACAATATTCCTCCCTACTTCTAGAAAGCGAAACCAAAGATTCCAAAGTTGAAGCTAGCGGAAGAGGTTAGTTTGGAACGAAGTTAGTTTGAGATTTTCTGTGTTGGTTTTCCAGTTTTGTTGTTGCATTTGTCGGGACATGGAAATATATAATAATTCTATACTATATATATTTGTATGGTTATATTTAGCTAACGCACACCATTTTCAGTTTCCGATCGACCTTTTTATTCGTATAAATGGTATGACATGTGTATACTGTGGCAAATGTCAAAACATACTTGTGAACACGATTATTTCAGATAAACGATGGTTAGTCTCGAGAGAAATTTACGCTCATCATCTGATCTATGTTTTTTTATTGTGTACTTTGTCACTTTATTCTTATCCAATTTGAAACCCCTCCAGAGGCAACATATCGTTGTTTTGAATAACGAATACAATATTCTACAATAATTGACGTGCAATCATACCTGGTTAAGCCTACATTGAAATTCAATTAGAGGAAGATACCATATGTGTTAAAACAACATATTACAAATGATATGGTTAATTTACATATTCTTCATATTTCTTAATTTGTATGCTATTATGTTAATATTTTATTGAAGATTCACTTTCTGTTTTAGTGAAATGTTTGCATCTATAAAATAGTTCTCCTTATTTCTAGAAGGCGAAACCAAAGATTCCCAAGTTGAAGCGAGCGGAAAAGGTTAGTTTGGAAAGAAGTTACAATAATACTTTCTGTGTTGCTTTTACTAGTGTTATTGTTGCATTTGTCGGAACATGTATTACACTTTTCCAGAGGCAATATAGAAAAATCCTATAATACATCAGTTTATTTGGTTATATTTAGCTAATACACACCGTTTTCCGTTTCTGGTCGACATTTTTATTCGTTTAAATGGTATGACATATGTACTCTGTGGTGACAATAGGAAAAGTTTAAATATACCTGTGAACATGATTATTTCAGATAAATCCATGGCGAAGGTTAGTTTCGCGCGAAATGTAAGCTCATCAGATAAATGATTTTATTATATACTTTGTCACTTTATTCATATCCTATTTGAAACCCCTCCAGAGGCAACAATATCATATTGTTGTTTTGAATAACGAATAAAATAAATTATAACAATTGACGTGCAATCCTACCTTCCTGTTCGTATATTGATACTCACATATAGGAATATACACTACATGTTAAAAAAACAGGTAGCAAATGATATGGATAATTAACGTATTTGTAGTTTCTCTTAATTCGTTTGATATTATATAAATATTTTATTTATATTTCTCTATCACTCTTTGTGAACTGTTTGTCCTATAACATATTCCTTTCTACTTCTAGAAGGCGAAACCAAAGATTCCCAAGTTGAAGCTAGCGGAAAAGGTTAGTTTGGAACGAAGTTACCTTGAGATATTCTGTGTTGTTTTGACCAGTTTTGTTGTTGCATTTGTCGCGACATGTATTACTCTTTTTCAGAGGCAATATAACATAATCATATACTATATATATTTGTTTGGTAATATTTAACTAGTACACACCATTGTCAGCTTCTGATCGACATTTTTATTCGTTTAAATTGTATGATATATGTACACTGTGTTGACAATAGCAAAGGTTTAAATATACCTGTGAATATGATTATTTAAGATAAATCCATAACGAAGGTTAGTTTCGTGCGAACTGTGCGCTCATCTACTCTATATTTGTATTATGTGGTTTGTCACTTTATTCTTAGCCAAGTTGAAACCCCTCCGGAGGCAACAGTGTCATATTTTTGTTTTGAATAACCTATACAATATATTTAAATAATTGACGTACAATCCCACCTACATATGCGTATATTTATACTCATATAGAGGAAGATACCGTACATGTTAAACAAACAGGTAGCAAATGATACGGTTAAATAACATATTTGTATTTTCTCTTAATTCGTATGATATTACATTAATATTTTATTTATATTTCACTTTCACTCTTTGTGAACTGTTTGCTCCTACAAAATATTCCTCTCTACTTCTTGAAGACGAAACCAAAGATTCCAAAGTTGAAGCTAGCGGAAAAAA
Organism: Ridgeia piscesae; assembly: GCA_025642075.2. Taxonomy (NCBI): domain Eukaryota; kingdom Metazoa; phylum Annelida; class Polychaeta; order Sabellida; family Siboglinidae; genus Ridgeia; species Ridgeia piscesae. The sequence continues at coordinate 37,715 of JAODUO010002051.1, forward strand.
TTAGTTTGGAACGAAGTTAACTTGATACATTCTGTGTTGTTTTGACCAGTTTTGTTGTTGCATTTGTCGGGACATTACACTTTTCCATAGACAATATAGCATAATCATATACTACATATGTTTGTGTTGTTACGTTTAGCTTATACACACCATTTTCAGCTTATGATCGACATTTTTATTCGTTTAAATTGTTTGATATTTGTACACTGTGGTGCAATAGCAAAGGTTTAGACATACCTGTGAACATGATTATTTCAGATAAATCCATAGCGAAGGTTAGTTTCGCGCGAAATGTACGCTCATCTGCTCTGTGTTTTTTATTATGTATTTTGTCACTTTATTCTTTGTCAAGTTGAAACCCCTCCAGAGGTAACATTGTCATATTATTGTTTTGAATAACCTATAAAATATATTAAAATAATTGACGTACTATCCCACCTCCATATGCGTATATTGATACTCACATAGAGGAAGATACCGTACATGTTAAACAAACAGGTAGCAAATGATATGGTTAACTAACATGTGTATTTTCTCTTAATTGGTATGATATTATATTAATATTTTATTTATGTTTCACTTTCACTCTGTGTATACTGTTTGCTCCTATACAATATTCCTCTCTACTTCTAGAAGGCGAAACCAAAGATTCCAAAGGTGAAGCTAGCGGAAAAGGTTAGTTTGGAACGAAGTTACCTTGAGACTTTCTGTGTTGTTTTGACCAGTTTTGTTGTTGCATTTGTCGGGACATGTATTACTCTTTTCCAGAGGCAATATAGCATAATCATATACTATATATATTTGTTTGGTTATGTTTAGCTAATACACACCATTTTCAGCTTCTGATCGACATTTGTATTCGTTTAAATTGTATGATATATGTACACTGCGGTGATAATAGCAAAGGTTTAAGCATACCTGTGAACATGATTATTTCAGAAAAATCAATCACGAAGGTTAATTTCGCGCGAACAGTACGCTCATCTATTCTATGTTTTTATTATGTAGTTTTTCACATTAATATTAGCCAATTGAAACCCCTCCGGAGGCAACAATGTCATATTGTTGTTTTGAATAACCTATAAAATATATTATATTAATTGACGTACAATCCCACCTGCATATGCGTATATTTATACTCAGATAGAGGAATATACCGCACATGTTAAACAAACAGGTAGCAAATGATATGGTTAATTA
>JAODUO010002052.1:5000-43121 GCA_025642075.2 Ridgeia piscesae
TTCATTAAAATGTTTTTCGAATTATAGAAAGCTGCCTTGGCCTATGCAATTATTTTCTTGATCTCGCTCATATGTTATTATTGATGAGATAATTAAGTGTTTGGACTAGCTTTATTTATACTTTATTTATATATATATATATATATATATATATATATATATATATATATATTTATATATATATATATATATATATATTTATTCTTTGCTATGATCATGGTTTCCATTTTCTTTTTATTCATGGACATGCCTTTTTCACTTTCGTTTATTACTGTATCAAGCGTATGTTGAAGACATATGACATTCTCAGCAATCAGTATTGTGTCATCGACAAATTGTGTACGTTATATCTTCCTACTTGAGTACCTGACATATCGTCTACTGCACGTACGATGATCTCGCTGTAGCGGTCGGGTGATTCTAAAACCTCTGCATTTATTTCTTGAGCGAGATCCTGTCATATTTACAAGCTGCTGTATTATATACCGATCACGTATTTTTTTTAAGTAACCAGCATGCCAACATTCACAGTTTCGAACTGATCACTATCAGCGTGTCTCTTGTAAATAGTGATCAAATCATTCTAGCGCGCTAGCAGACTGTCCCTCCTCCACACGGCGCTAGTTGCTACAGACTGTCCCTCCTCCACACGGCGCTAGTTGCTACAGACTGTCCCTCCTCCACACGGCGCTAGTTGCTACAGACTGTCCCTCCTCCACACGGCGCTACACACGGCGCTAGTTGCTACAGACTGTCCCTCCTCACACGGCCTAGTTGCTACAGCTGTCCCTCCTCCACACGGCGCTAGTTGCTACAGACTGTCCCTCCTCCACACGGCGCTAGTTGCTACAGACTGTCCCTCCTCCACACGGCACTAGTTGCTACAGACTGTCCCTCCTCCACACGGCGCTAGTTGCTACAGACTGTCCCTCCTCCACACGGCGCTAGTTGCTACAGACTGTCCCTACTCCACACGGCACTAGTTGCTACAGACTGTCCCTCCTCCACACGGCGCTAGTTGCTACAGACTGTCCCTCCTACACACGGCGCTAGTTGCTACAGGCTGCCCCTCCTCCACACGGCACTAGTTGCTACAGGCTGCCCCTCCTACACACGGCGCTAGTTGCTAAAGGCTGCCCCTCCTACACACGGCGCTAGTTGCTACAGACTGCCCCTCCTCCACACGACACTAGTTGCTACAGACTGCCCCTCCTCCACACGGCGCTAGTTGCTACAGACTGTCCCTCCTACACATGGCACTAGTTGCTACAGACTGTGCCTCCTCCACACGGCACTAGCTGCTACAGACTGCCTCTCCTCCACACGGCGTTATTTACTACAGACTGTCCCTCCTCCACACGGCGCTACTTGCTACAAACTGTCCATCCTCCACACGGCTCTACTTGCTACAGACTGTCCCTCCTCCACACGGCACTACTTGCTTCAGACTGTCCCTCTTCCACTTGGCGCTAGTTGCTACAGGCTGTTCCTCATCCACACGGCGCTAGTTGCTACAGATGCAGAAAACATGGCATACAGTGGAAACAATCTTATCGCGTAGATGCGAGTTAACATGTCCCAAACTAATGTCGCTCGACACAACAATTGCAGAAGGTTATTAAAGTTATGAACAATCTTCTATTATTGGCATACTTTTTTATCTGATATTTCTGTCATTTTTAATAGGATACGAACCCTGGCAGCTTTTGATATGCCTTTCGCCAACGGAAAACATAAAGGCGTTGTTTTTCTCCGAAGGATCCTAAATTGTTCTGTGGAAGTTTAGTCCTCGAGATAATAATAATAGTAAAGACTTCTTATTCGCCAATATCCTCGAAGATCGAGCTCAGTGGCGCGACAAAACCAAGGGATTAAGCCTCTCGTAATCGTAAACAATGCGCGAGTCGTCGACGGATGGATGAAGGTGCTAAGAAGCTAAGGAGGATAGACAGCTTTAAAGAGATAGGTTTTTAGACGCCGGCGGAATGAAACTATATTTCGTTCTAATTTAATACTGGCAGGAATCGAATTCGACAGAGTTGGTGCGGCAACAGAGAAAGCTCGGGTTCAAGCTTTCGTTTTCACCCGAGAAATGTGAAGAGGGTTACTACTGATTGATCGTAGCTGTCTTGGATGTCTTGCAGGAGTGAGCATCGAATTCAGACATGCTGGTTGTAATAATCTATTGTATAAATCTTGAAAATAATGTGATAGTGAACTGGGTGTGCTAAACGAAGATATGTATAAAAGACTTGTTTATTACGAGTAATGTCTGAGAAAGACGTTGCTGTAATGGCATAGCGTTCTGGTTATACTTGTTGACGTGGTTATACTTGGTTAATCCTACGAATGTTTACACACATTTATCTGGGCAGATGGAGAACATCGATAATCACAGTTGGTTCCCAACAAATCGCGGTAACATTATAACAACAAGAAGGAGGTTGCTGTATAACAACAAACATGCAGTAATCTGGCACAATGTGATTGGTCTTTTGTCGACTATACTCTATTGTGTGTTTCGTATGCGCACCTTACTACAAAGACCCACAACTATCGTATATAGAAAATATATACACTGTTTAATGAAAAATATACAATGTGATATGATAGAGGCAATCCTGCAGAGAGTCGGTAGATGCGTTGGTGATGAGGACGGAATCACGTGTTCCAAGTTGACCCACCTTGGCCAGTTTCGTTTGGGAGCTGACCAACAGCATGTGTATGGAACGGTAAACACTACTTTGTGAAGTTGACACACCTAGTCCAACATTTTCATTATAACTATACACATTAAGTAGTCAGTCTTCGTCCATGGACTCTGTCCCAGATGTGTCTGTGTCTGAGTCCGTCATATCGTCACATAGTCCGTCTATGAGTTCTTGTAGTAGTTCCGGCGTCGCCGGCAGATTGTTACTGAGCAACACCGACTCGATGACCTCGGCTATGACTGTGTCTATACTGTCGGTCGACTGGCTGTAACAGCAGTCATAGTCAGTCGTATCGGCCACATATCGATACCTTGGCAACAGGTGCGAGTCACTGATCCCGTGAATGAGTTTCGACGGCACATGATCGAACGACTCTTTCGTTAGTGGAGTCTCCAGCGGACAATGTTCTCGGTCTGTCTCGCGGCACGCGCCACACAGTCGCCATCTAGCCTCCTGCTCCTGCTCGGCCAGGTGCTCCCTCAAGCTGACGATTACCGGGTCGTTCTCCGCCATGTTCTCCACCTCTATCAGGTATCGCAACACCTCATCTGCGCAGTCGTGGAAACCGGCAACGAACATCCGGTTAGAGTCGTCTTCCGGAACAACGGGTATCGGCCACACGGCGTCAAACTGCTGCTGCACGGATGGTGCCATTTCTGCTACGTGCCTCTCGTCCCGGCCGCTTACGACAGTGATCGGGAGATTGTCTGAAATGAAAGAGAACTCGTTATTACTTATCTCGTTATATGATTGAGACTTCGAACGACACGTCAATCAGTGACCTCGTCGACCTCCCTCCCCGGCCTACGGCGAAGCTGAACAAATAGTTCAACAATAATTGGTTTATTCCTAATAGGCAAATAGATAAGATGTGCAAGATGACAGCCACATCTTTGAATTGAGACACGCGAACCCAGTCGATACATGTCGTTATGGATCGTTTCGGTCGATTGACTCTTTCGTAGACGATTATAATAGGTATCTTTTACGCTTGCGTGCATGTGGGCGCAAGCGGAAGATATAAAAGCAAATCTAGCGCGTAAAGACCGACTTAGCAAGTATTCATACATAGTCAAGCATTGTTCTTTATAATGACATGAAGGGTGTATGAAAAGGGAATACACCCAGTTCAGATGTGTGTGAAGAGGGATTCTTTAAAACCAAAGGAAACTAAAAGTGGAAGGAAGCAGGTGGCTTAGGACGCAATAGAGGGCAACAGGGGGTATATCTCACCCAGGGACTTGTCAATCAGCGAGAAGAAACGACAACATTACAGATCGGGTACTTTTCTTGTTTGTGTTAAATAATAGCAAGGGGTCTTGGTGATTAACCAAGTGATAAACTTAAGTATTTGAATTTGTTGCGCAGTGGTACTTGTCAACAGAACCAGACGCACGTCGTCGAACCATAGACTCACGCATAGATAGACTCACACTTACATACACACATACATATTCACACATACATATTCACACATACATATTCACGCGTACACACACACACACACACACACACACACACACACACACACACACACACACACACACACACACACACACACACACACACACACGAGAAGTTATAGTATTTTGTACCCATTTAATAAGAACGTATGTCTGACGTACAGCGGGGTGTACTGCATGACTATTCAACTTATGCGTACAACGCACACGTACAACGTACATGTACAACTTACACTTGCTATCAACCATGTGTGCGACAACTTAGTGTGTGACAAAACAACCAGCCGTAATTTACTTAGCGCGACGCTTACGACCGTTTTGTCAACGTCCGCGTTAATGATGCGTTGTCCCGCGGCCCCCCGCGACGCCACCGCATTACGCCACCTCGACCGGACATTGCGTGCCATCTGCCTCGCCATCTGACCACACCTGGTCAGCTCTGGCCATTCGCCGGTCTTGTGTGCGAGCAAAGAGACGCCACTCTAAGTGACACGTTGATGACGGTGTCGTGACACGCGTTCTCACTGGCAATCATAGGAGCGACCGTTCATTATGATGAACATAATGTTATAATGTACACTGCCCGTAGCGATGGTTAACGTATGCAATGTCCAGCCGGTGGTCAAGTCTCGCAAAACTATTTTTTTGGTGAGCGCATTTTACCGACGCTGCGACGTTCTAGTTATAAGCCGCAATTAGAGTGACATTTAACTGACGCCAGTCCCACCCACTGGGCTCTGGGCCGCCACCCGACCATATCAACCCCTGGCGATACCCGCTCACTGTAGATGCAGGGTCGGACTGTGCGTGTGACGTCTTCGTGACGCAACGGCGTATTCGCGAGAACAAAACGCTATTGCAAAGACGTCAAGTGTCCTGCTGCAGCGGTATTGTCACAGACAGATGTGTGTCATCGTTCGTAACATTGTCGAATATTATAGTAAGCTTCCAGTTCCATAATCTCGCCTATTCTAAGCTGGCACCAAGGTACAAACGGTTTGCAAAACATGTCTCAGTCGTCTTGTCTGCGCATAGCAAAGACAAAACCAAATGCTGGAAAGATTGCATATTTGCATAAAACAAAAATGTCCCTCGCAGAATGGCTACAACCAACGAGAGGTTGTCGGCAAGAAAAGAAGAGAGGTAGCGAGACGGGGCGGGGGTGAGGAAGAAGGAGAGAGAGAGAGAGAGAGAGAGAGAGAGAGAGAGAGAGAGAGAGAGAGAGAGAGAGAGAGAGAGAGAGAGAGAGAGAGAGAGAGAGAGAGAGAGAGAGAGAGAGAGAGAGAGAGAGAGAGAGAGAGAGAGAGAGAGAGAGCAGAGAGAGCGAGAGAGAGGAGAGAGAGGGAGAGAGAAGAGAGAGAGAGAGAGAAGCAGATGTCAACAGTCACAGAGAGAAGAAGGACACTTAATGGCCCAATTGTTAATGGTTTTAACACTTACAAAAAAAAAAAAAAAGCTAATACGGGTGAAAGAGACCGGACGATATAGCCACTGCTGATTTCATCGTCACACCTCACAAGAACACGTGGTGTGGTGGTGTGACGTGTAATCAAGCACGGGGGTTGTGTGTGTGTGTGTGTGTGTGTGTGTGTGTGTGTGTGTGTGTGTGTGTGTGTGTGTGTGTGTGTGTGTGTGTGTGTGTGTGTGTGTGTGTGTGTGTGTGTGTGTGTGTGTGTGTGTGTGTGTGTGTGTGTGTGTGTGTGTGTGTGTGTGTGTGTGTGTGTGTGTGTGTGTGTGTGTGTGTGTGTGTGTGTGTGTGTGTGTGTGTGTGTGTGTGTGTGTGTGTGTGTGTGTGTGTGTGTGTGTGTGTGTGTGTGTGTGTGTGTGTGTGTGTGTGTGTGTGTGTGGTGTGTGTGTGTGTGTGTGTGTGTGTGTGTGTGTGTGTGTGTGTGTGTGTGTAGACGTTTAACTCAATATTAAACTACGTCACTGAAACGTAGCACTATCTCTTACACAAAACCTCAACGTCTGACAAGTGCATGTCTAATACATATATATATATATATAATCAACTATGTACTGCACACGTTTGTACATGCAGGATTCTAAGAAAACGGTATGGTTGTAGCAAAATGTATAATCAAAACACTGGTCAACACAACACTGGTCAACACAACACTGGTCAACACAACACTGGTCAACACAACACTGGTCAACACAACACTGGTCAACACAACACTGGTCAACACAACACTGGTCAACACAACACTGGATCAACACAACACTGGTCAACACAACACTGGTCAACACAACACTGGTCAACACAACACTGGTCAACACAACACTGGTCAACACAACACTGGTCAACACAACACTGGTCAACACAACACTGGTCAACACAACACTGGTCAACACAACACTGGTCAACACAACACTGGTCAACACAACACTGGTCAACACAACACTGGTCAACACAACACTGGTCAACACAACACTGGTCAACACTGGTCAACACTGGTCAACACTGGTCAACACTGGTCAACACTGGTCAACACTGGTCAACACTGGTCAACACTGGTCAACACTGGTCAACACTGGTCAACACTGGTCAACACTGGTCAACACTGGTCAACACTGGTCAACACTGGTCAACACTGGTCAACACTGGTCAACACTGGTCAACACAACACAACACAACACAACACAACACAACACAACACAACACAACACAACACAACACAACACAACACAACACAACACAACACAACACAACACAACACAACACAACACAACACAACACAACACAACACAACACAACACAACACAACACAACACAACACAACACATGCATATAGACTGTATTTGCAAATTAGGACATTACAACTAACATATATCGAAAGGTGTGGTTTTCGTAGACAACGGGATATACGTAAAGGAATTTAGCAAGAAGAAGATTCCGAGCTAATAGCTTTAGGGAAAATGCCAAATAATTGGAAGCGTTCGCCAGAGGTGGTTCTACATAATTTGTGTGTTAATTATACAATTGTCCACATGCTAATTAAACCAGAGCATGTACGACGACCCGACGGCGGAGTATGCGGTGGGAGGGATGCAAAGGCATTCCGTCTGCCAGTTAATGTACGCCATTTACACAATCGTTAGACAGTAGCATTCAGATCACATGTGGTTACGACAAACATCACATATGAACTGCATCCATCCGATTATGTGATACGTAGGGATAGTAGTATATTACACTGTTTTAGACATACAGTTTCATGTGAAGCTAAACATATTTCTCACCGTGTGATGTGGTGTATCTTATGTCTGCCGTGTCCAGTCGTGGAGTAAATCCATGCACAGATCCAGTCACGTACACTAACTCGCACTCAACAAATGCTCATGCTGCAGTGGCATTCACAGTCTACAAGCTGCCCCACTACGCGCTCCACACATTCCAACACAACGAGCTCACGCCCTGTCGACACACGCCACTATATATAATCGACTTTAGCCCCGCCCACTGCCGCCGCCAACCAATCACGCGCTAGGTGTCGTTCGGTACTCTCCGCGCGAAGCCACGCGTGGCGAGGACTTGACACGCGTGGCTGACCCGACAACAGTGGTATCTAGCGGGAGACGTGACACGCATTGTAAGACGCTGGGGCGGCAGCTGTCAGTGTCAGTGCTGGTACGCGACGCCGTGTGTCCGACGCTGCCTCAAATGTCACCGGTAATCCTTCCCGCAAGAAAACCACAACGTTGAAAAACCGCATTTAAAGCAGATGGACAGCCACAGTATGAGAACTTATAATTAGAACAGTTTGTGTGTCATAACAAACTAGCCCGTAGGAACTGCTAATTATGCATTTCTGCACGATTATTATTCGTGTGCAGACATCTTCATCAATAAAAATCGCGGGAACTCAAAATCGTTTGTCATTAATTGTCCGTTAAACAATAGTGAATAACAACTGTGGAAAACTCAGTCAGCTGCAGCAGGATTATCGTTGAGCTGAATCAGCTGAACGGCAATCTGTGCTACTCTATCGAAATATCATTGGGTGAGAGAACAGGTAATGAAGTATCAGTTGAATATATAAGCACACCTTATATATGGCTTCCCTGGCGGCGATTCAGGGTGGCGTAGCACATATACACATGCACAACACACGCACGTTCACTGGCACACGTACTCGCATACACTCACACACAACGCACAAAGACACGCAACACACATATAAGCGCGCGCAAACCCACGCACACGCAAAACACACAGTGTAAATAGTGTGTGCTACACACTATTTAGGTATAATTGATTCATTACGCTTTATTCGTTCATTGGAATGATTGGTCATAATAGGATGTTCGAATGTCGATTGCCCAAAGTTCCGTTCAAAGCACACTGACAATATTGTAATTAAAAACATTCCCCAATAAACGTAAATGGTCAAAAGAATTAAAAACCAGCTCCCAAAGTATCACTGTTGATATGTGTTGAATTTAAGAATCGAAACCGTATTTCTTGTAAATGTCGCTACGCCGACTGTTGAAGCGAATCGAAGACCGAGAACCAAGCACGAGCTGTAACAACTTTCGACACCGAACACAAAAGTATGTGTATGAAAATGTTTCCCCTAGATGCGTTTGTATACCTGGCGCCAACGTTTCAAATATTCACCTATGACCTATCGGAGAAAAAAACAACACGTTTTAAAATACTTACACTTGGTTAACAGTTCTTAGGAAGTTAAGCGTTCGTATCAGACTTTAAATGAAAGTCAATAAAGTGTTCGTAACGTTAAGCGTTTGGTCCAAATTACGAAAATCGTTCACCGGTCAGAGAACGCTGCGAAAAACTGCTCAAACGTACATCATGTTTATTTAAACATCGCCTAGGAATACTTTGCGAAACTAAGCGGTCATAATTGTGTAGTATCAAGCAGCACCACAGGATAATGAGAATAATTTATAGTAACAATGCTAGTAATAATAAGAATATTCATGCAATGATATGCAGCTCAATTATATCTAACCTAGATAAAGGCGCATAAGGTCATTTCAGACTAAATTAATTGTTGTCTTCCCTAGGGCGTTTTCCCCTCGAAACCTTTCAACCTGGGTGTCTTTCTTCTTCCACCACCACAGCTTTGTGAAAATTAATTCATGTCTGTTTCTTGATGTGCGAATGATATGCGACCATATCTGACGCGGCTTGGCAAAGTCAGCGGTCGGTTCTCAGAAGCCAGCTCCCCAGTCGCAACTCAGGGCGACGTCACAGAAGACGCTACGCCAATTATTAAAGCAAAACGTCGGTCGCTCGTAAATTCGCCGCGTAATTAGGCCGCATCAAAGATGGCTGCCGACGTCGAGACGGCGTCTGTGTCGGCGTGCGCGCCTCCAAACGGGCAGCGGCAGGTTTGATCTGCTGTCTCGCGCCGCCATCTGGTGCCGCCTTCTCCCGGGACGGGCTCGGCTCCGACGTTGTCTAATGACGGCGATGCCGAGGGCGTTTAGGCGAGCGGGACAAGTCGCCCAGTCGTGCCGTCTCCAACGTCCACCTGTCACACGGCTTTCATGTGATCGGCACAGGTGCTATGCTGGTGAGGTGTACTCGCTTTGATCTCGACGCGCCTTGAAAGCGTCCTGACACCGGAGTGCTAGAGTGGAGACGCCACCCGGGGCGACACGGGATCGACGATACTCGCTGAGTGTACGTCACTGGTCAGTCGTCACTGGACCCACCGGGTCTTGTCTTGTCGACACTTATGATTTTACATCGTGTCATTATGAACGGTACTTGTATGCGACAAGTGATTGTAGCAATAGTATAACGACGGGTGGGCCGGGTACAGCCAAGGTTTGAGTGAAGATGAGGTTTCAGCTCGCCGTCGTTGGAGGTCAAGTGTTAGTTGTTGTTCGCCTTGACCACCCGCGGCAGTATTGACGGCAAAAGACAAATGAGACCATCTCAAGCTATGAAAGTATTACCCTTGGCATCTTTCCAACATGTCCTTTATAACAATGTCGCCATTCTCGGTCACTTTCTCGGTTTACTTTATCTTTGGTTTTCCGTTTTCAGATACATTTTGCAATAGGTTCTTCTTCTTATAGTTAGCTCACCACTCTATGTTAGGCAAATGTTTGTGGCTAGAGCATTGTCGAGCTTGTTTTATTTACTTGTCATTCTCTAGAATTAGTTAGCCCACAACAGGTTATACATTTACCTCCTGTGTTGGATCTTTTACTTCCTCTGTCACAGACACCAAACAGAAGGGATCACCGGCTTTTAGTGTCTCTTCCGAAAGACACAGGCAATGTGAGGTGAAAGAAATTGCCTAGGTTTCGAAACGGCGGCAGGTGCGATTGAACTACCGTCCTCTCGATTGATAGTTCGGCGTTCTACCGCGCGACCACCACTCCTCAGGTTGTCTGTTGTTCGTCAATGTCTCTTAGTGTTTGCGAACCTCCACCCCTCTACCACAATTTGCCATCTTGCGGCACCAAATCCGACGAAGATTATGTGAGCATACATGCATGTAAGCGTACATGCATATAAACATTTATTGTGAATTCTATTAAATATAATTATTGTAACCAATCACTGGCAACCCGTTTGATGTCTTAATAGACAAGTCACAGTAGAAGTGTAACTTAAATTTTTTACTTATTAGACCTGCTTTTTATTTTATTGTTGAAGTGTATGCTAGTTAAAACAACGAACTGATATAATTTGGAAATGGGATGTCTTAACATACAAGTCACAGTAAATCTGTAATTTTATTTTGTGTATTACGTGTAATGTTAATTATACATGCTTTTCATTGTTATTGTGTATATGAAACAACGAACTTAGCTGATTTGAAAATGGAAACAAATAGTTTTTCTGAGTAACTGCAGTCGGACTGAATTTATTACAAGTGAAATCGAGATGATATTACCAAGGATCACTTTGGGTGTCCTAGCATACACTAGGCTCTCAGTAAGAACGTACATGTTTTCCATTGATTCATTTTCCGGATAATTTAACCTAATAACAGCACACATTTCACCCGCATAAGATGCGACTGCACCAGACTTTAAATATCCGCTGTAGGACATGTTTCGAATAGAAGAAGACGACAGCTGTTCTCCAACCAGTTTCACACCATCGCCATCTCACATATTCTCGCCATCGCTACAACTCATTGCCAGCGCATACAGTTCTACTTTCAACAACTAACGAACCTACATTTTGCCTTTTAACACTAGTCACTGGTGTCATGTGTCTTATCAAGTAGTATTAGTGTGCTAACTTTTATAATTCACTTCTTATTTTATTTGCATAGGCATGAAAACGGATATGTTTGTGAGGAGGCTGCCTGAGTCTGCAGTATTTCGACGGGGAGATGGAGATACATACTTTGTCCTACCAATAATTTGGCAAGTGGGGGAAGGGTTAAATGTTTTAGTGATGATCAATGGAGAAAAATCAGACTTTGTATTCATCGTACAAAAATAATGCATTTGAGAAATGTACAAATAATGGCAACCATGTTGGACAATTACATGCAGTGAACTCTATGAACACAACAATACATGAAAACGTGGTTTTCAATCGACCACAAGTCGTTCACACAGTTCTTCCACTGCAGTTCGACCTTCAACGTGCAGTGAGAATGCCCTGTACAAATGTCCGCGTGGAGTGTAAAGCAGACGGAGAGATACAACCATTTGGTTAATGCGAAGATAAACAACAAGAAGAAAATAAAGACGAATGAGTTATTCGACATCAACATGTTCCCGAACCTAGCGAATAAATAAAAGTTCCAAGCGACCATGACAAATACAATCTTTTGCTGCCCTTATTGGTCGTACACCTGGATCCACGAGAAGATGAAAATTGCAATGATTAAGGCGGGCAAAACAATCGTAGATGCATAAACAATAATAATTACGGCTGGATTTGCTTGTCCATTTCAGGACTTTGCACCCTTAATGATTTTCCAATGTTCTCTTGCCAGTCTTCCCATAGTAGTGATAAGTAATACTGATAATGATGCTGGTGATGGTGATGACGAGTATGACGAGGATGACAATGGTGATGATATGTATGTTCTTAAATGTTTAGAAACTAACATGCAAAGTAAAAAAAAAATAGGACTATGTAAATTGCCGACATATGGCTTGATACGTCAGGGAACTACGCCGGATAGAAAATTCTTATTTAGCATAAGTCGTCAGCACTGCAGAAAAGGCTGACATTACTCAAGTTTACACAGGCAGGTTCACAGAACCCGAGGTGAAAAGGCCGTTGGAACAGAAAAGACTAGCTTATCAGATGGAGTGGACAGAATCATGGTTGAAATTGTCCAATCAGGTGGAATCAAATGCGAGATATGGTAAACTTGACAAACTGTGCGAACAACAGCATGACCTAGGTGTAAGTGCGCTTGGACTGAACTGATGTGTATTATAGAGACATGTCGTCAAGGGTTGTAGTTATCCGTTGCAACAAGTGTCACGAAGCGTTCAACGACACCCACAGAACCCCGTCTGGACAATCTTAATCACATGCGGAATCCCATAAACAGTTGAACAGGGACAGGGCCTTCTTTATGACAAATACATATAACAACATTGTCATAAACAAGACACTTCTGCTATACGACTCTCACTAACGCTGAAATACCGTGATATTTTATTAGATTGTTTTCAATGTGTCAATCAGTCTCGCGTTCGTTGAACATCAGTGTCCGTCATCTGACTACATCTATCACACACAACAGAACAGAGCGTGTTGAAGAAATGGAGACGTCTGTAAAAATATGGATTTGAAAATGTATACCACTGACGGAAAGAAAAAGGATACACAAATCGAGATCTACGTGTAGCAGACCTACAATTAATGTCAGTCTCTTCCCGGATTTCAGTGACAAAGACTATAATAGCCTGACGTGACGACCTCGTTATACAAATGTCGCTGACTGTATAAATAAGCACAAAGACACGTTGACAGTATCTTCGTAAAAGATGACGATGCGACAAAATGTGTCTGTCTGTCACCAGAACACGTATATCACAAGTATCACACGGGTCAACGTTGTCACTTGTTTAATGGTACATTTGTCAAACAAACGCCGGTTCGACTCCGTTATCTCGATGATGCGTTGGGGTTCAGACGGATCTGTCAATGGTCACTAAATTCCATGCCAAGGCTAATTCATTCAATCTCATTCAATTCAGTCTCGGATGTCTCGAGTTACGATGAACTTCATCGCACAAACCCAGTTACACTGACAATCCCGATTCCGTCCTTCACTGTGGCATACGTTTCTTGGTATCAGCTGATAAGAATGCCCGTGAGACGTCATCTGCATTGTCACTCGTCTTTTTATAGCAACGTGTCCCCTTTATAGGCGACACGATGTCGCCAGGTCATTGCAACTGATAACATACATCATGTGCAAATACCAACTCTCTCCGTCACATTTCCGTTTGTCATCATAACTCCTCATGGTTCGTGCATTTCATTGTAATATAGAATTATATATATATATATATATATATATATATATATATATATATATATATTATGTATATCCGTCTCTCTTTCACTGAGCTTACTTTTAAGGATATATATATATATATATATATATATATATATATATATATATATATATAATACATACATACATACATACATACATACATGCATACATACATACATACATACATACATACATACATACATACATACATACATACATACATACATACATACATATACATACATACATACATACATACATACATACATACATACATACATACATACATACATACATTCATAAATACTTACATACATACATACATACATACATACATACATACATACATACATACATACATAAATACATACATACATACATACATACATACATACATACATACATACATACATACATACATACATACATACATACATACATACATACATACATTCATACATACATACATACATACATACATTCATACATACATACATACATACATACATACATACATACATACATACATACATACACACGCACGCACGCACGCACGCACGCACGCACGCACGCACGCACGCACACACACACACACACACACACATACATACATACATACATACATACATACATACATACATACACACACACACACACACACATACATACATACATACATACATACATACATACATACATACATACATACATACATACATACATACAACACACACATACATACGCACCATCCCTAATTAGGGTGGGTGGATGGGTGTGTGTGCGCGTGGACCTGTGTCGTTTGTCTATGGAAATGTAACGACTTTTCCGGTAAGTTTCTTCTCCGCCTTTTGTGAGTACATAGTATGTTTTTTTAAACGTTTGTTTTACATTGCTTTTCATATTCTTCTGTAATGTATATGGGTTACGGATGACGTGTAAAACTCAAAACTAACATACCCATTGCTGGGAGCCCCAAATTCTCAGTTCTGCGCCTGACATCATATAACATTACCCAATACGTTGGACTGATTAACAACGTGTTGTACTTCTGTTCACAGCGTTGTCCGCCTTAATGGCTTCTGGAGGCTGTGTTACATATAGCACCGGTATTTAGTACTATTCACACGCTGTGATTACAGACAACGCTTGACCAGCGTCCTCCCCACGGCATCCGTCCACGCCTCTAAATTAGTGACCACCTACAGACTTGCGAGCGTCGGTGAGATGCGGGGAAGAGATAAGCCCGTCGTTGGTGCGTCAACCGTAACACCGCCTCGCTGTAATTTGCTGCTTCCGCCGTGTGAAGTCCATGCGTCGCGGGGGTCCGCTGACCAGGTCACCTAATGATATTGGCCATGTGTCTCAGCAGCGTGCTGCACCCCCAGTTTCTCTACGCACGATCAAAGCAGCCACTACGACCAAACCTCGTAATCACAGGGGGCTGAAGGAAATAAATACATGACACAAGGGTCTGGCGTGAGATGAAATGCACCGAAAAAAACCGATGCAGGACGTTTTCGTTACAGCACATTTGGTCATGATTTATTTAGTCATACGACATTACATCGCATAGTGGTGTTCCAATATGTGAATACAACTAACTGGTTCAAAATTTCCTTTTCGTCCAAGTATAATTTTATTGTGTTGTATGATAATAGAAAATTCCACCAATGTTCAAGTAAAAATACACATGTTCATTAACGGTTAAAAACGTATATTTTGAATCGAAATGACACGTCTTGTTTTATTTTCGACGATCTACCTGCCAACGTTGATTAAATTGGCGGACTCAATAATGTGACACGTTTACAACTCTATGTCTATCGTAGAAAGTGGACAATGTGAAAAGCATGGTGTAATAATTTACAAGATTGTTCGACCGTACACGGGAGGCAATATGTTATGCGATCGACATGCTAAAGGACTTTCCATAAAAAATGCAGACAAAAGTTTATATTTTCACTTTTACAATTTTTCATCATCATTTTCCCGATCATTTCCGTGTTCATATCCAAAACAAAGGCTTTAGTTCTTAGTTCTTCTTCAGTCAAGTGATCACAGTCAGTTTGACTAATCTCGCGCTCTCTAAACAAGCACTATTATATATAAACAGTCTTCAAAATTTTGTGTTTATAATGTATATGAGGTCTACAGTGTATATTTTGATTGAGAAAATACGGTGTGTGTTTAATGACGATTACTAACACTTGCTACGCTACAAAATACAATTAGCAAAACATCATAGTGGATTTTTTTTGTATGAGAGAACCTATGTAAATTCACCGTGCCATTCCCATGGAAGGTATGTGTAACATTGTGTATACTGAACCTCTGGCAGTTGCTCACCGGACCTTTCCCTACCGAGCATATGGTCACCGGACCTTTCCTTACCGAGTATATGGTCACCGGACCTTTCCTGACCGAACATATGCTCACCGGACCTTTCCTTACCGAGCATATGGTCACCGGACCTTTCCTTACCGAACATATGCTCACCGGACCTTTCCTTGCCTAGCATATGCTCACCGGACCTTTCCCTACGGAACATATGGTCACCGGACCTTTCCTTACCGAACATATGCTCGCCGGACCTTTCCTTACCGAACATATGCTCACCGGACCTTTCCTTGCCGAACATATGCTCACCGGACCTTTCCTTACCGAGGATATGCTCACCGAACATTTCCTTACCGAACATATGCTCACCGGACCTTTCCTTACCGAACATATGCTCACCGGATCTTTCCTTACCGATGATATGCTCACCGGACCTTTCCTTACCGATGATATGCTCACCAGACCTTTCCTTACCGATGATATGCTCACCAGACCTTTCCTTACCTAGCATACGTTCACCGGACATTTCCTTACCTAGCATACGTTCACCGAACCTTTCTTTACTGAGCATATGCTCACATGACCTTTACTTACTCAGCATATGCTCACCGGACCTTTTCTTGTCGAGCATATGCTCACCGGACCTTTCCTTACCGAGATTATGCTCACCGGACCTTTCTATACTGAGTATATGCTCACCCGACATTTGTTCACCAATGCAATGAAAAGGCGGCCGGTTGATCACCGTTGATAGAAACCGAATTTTATTTCGGTATTCGGTGTTTGTTTGTATTCGACTTAACAAAAACTAATTCATGCAGTTATGACTAATTGTAGGAAATTAAAGTCACACAAAATGTTGTGTTGACTTTTCATTAAACATTACTTAAATTGTTAATTGTTTTGTTTGATACCAATATAAACAAAAGAGAAGTTTGTTGCAACTGTCAAGTTTCATGTTTGCCATTCTTGATCACGACCGTACACTATCAAAAGGGACAAAGTGAGCGACACGGCTGATGACTAGGAGTAGACAACATTGCTGTAGAACCACGTCCGAGGTTTCACTAATTAGCGGTACTTCTCAGACTCGTGGGCGACATTTGATTAAATTTAATTCAAAATCAGTCATGTTATGATCCTTCTATGTTCCCATCCACATTGAGCTAGGTACATAGTAACTAACTGGCCCATGGGAACGGTCTTCGATAGTCCAATTACTAATTGTTCCTTTGTCCTAGTATGTTTCATTGCTAGCGCAATCCACAATTAAGAACGACAGATGAATTGAGGCGAGCTGAATTCGAGAAGTGCAAACGACGGTCACTACGTAATAACATCATTAACGTTAACGTCGTCGCAGGCAAACAACATCTAAACACACAAACTCAGAGGGACACATTCTCGTCATAACGCTACATCAAAGCGCTCACCTGTCGCGCCGCGTGGCCGGGTAGGGTACGAGTAACGGGGTAATTACGTTAACGACGCGTCGGCCATTTTACCGCGCGTGCGTCTAATTGTCTCAATTTCGGCCAGTTCAAAACAGCCGCCAAAATCATAGGTGTGTTCATGTGAACTAATTGGTATTATTTCCGGGCACTGGCCATGCACTTGTTTCGCTCGCTTTGATCGGTGTTTGAAGTCGCTGTGACAAGTCGCGCGAGACCAATCGTTCGGACATCGGTCACTGGTGCGCGGCGGGACCATTGTGTTCACCTTGGTCACGAGGGGGCAGTTGGAGTCGGCCAACAGCGTGCGGATTAATTATCGACTACAAGGCAACTATGGGTTAAGTCCGGCATACAACGGTTCTCCATTTATTCACGAGCACAATGGCTCAGAAATTGTCATCGCGTCCTCTGTGCAGCAGATGTCCGGACAAGTGTCCACCGCGCACCGGTAATGGGCTTAACGCTGACCATTACGTTCTTTATGGGTTAGACGAGAGAAACGGAAGCCTCAACACCATCCCCACCACGAAATGATTGATTCTTACAGGCCAACGAACATAACCTTAGGGTTTATACTGTCTTACATGACTTCCAACAGCGTGCGTGACTTGCAAGTAATTTAGTAATTTATTTATTCATTTATTTCAATTGGTGTTTAATGATTTCTATATAGTGCCAGTCAGTGGTATATCCAGCAATTGTTTTTAGAAATTCTCCTGTGATAAAGCAAACTCCTGGGGCTTTTTATGCGGTCATAGGGAGTCATTGATATTTGGTTCATAGTGTTGGATTGGTTTGTGCGTCCTTATCGGCGTATTTAACTCGCGAAGTATTGCGTGGTGGTCCTGTTTAACAGCGGCTCACTCAATTTTGTCTGTTTTTTGTCCCAGTATCGAGCTTGATCTTGCCCGGGGCACGGCTTCTTTCACGTGTGAATCGTCTCTGTTCATCTCAGTCTGGCATATCTCGATTATTTATCTTCGGTCTCGTAATCAATGTGGAAAACTCTGGAGACTTGTCGACTTGTTGTCCATTACTTCTAGGTTCCGTCTCGTCTCACTGACTGTTGGGTCCTTGTACAGTTTGCCGGGCGAGGCTGGCTGCTGTATCATTTAGATTTCTTTGTGTTAATGATAATGCCAAAGTTGTCATATACTTTGGAAGACCTTTCCGTGTTATTCTGCATCAGTCGCTGTTGACAGCACAATTCTCTGTTGGTCTGGCTCAATAGAAATTCTTCCCTTGGAATAAAAAGTCCTACCTTCTACCATTAGGTCAGAATAATCAACAAGATTATAATAGCACTCAAAAGGGTCGATGATGAAATTGCGGATAACATCCTGCAATGCCTTTTTTGTCGCGTGAAGTGTTGTACTCTGTAAATACCGTCGCCATCCCCTCTGACAGCGTCGTACAACAACTGCACCGAGTACTGGAAAAGTGACGAGGCAAACAGCTGAGCTTGCATGCCCTCGAGAAACTGCCTGCCCATGCCGATGAACTTGTCAGGATTTTTCAGTATTTTCCAAAAACTTCGCTTACTGTGGAGCCGAATTTGTTAAACGTACGATATTCATCAATGATGCTACAAAGTAAGTGGATTTCTCACAAAATAACCAAATCTTGGAGCCATGAATAATATACTCCATATCATGTAAACTATTCCTCTGCGTGCTTTGGTGCCACGCTGGTTCTGTGTGTGCGTGTCTTCGTGCGTGCGTGCGTGCGTGCGTGCGTGCGTGCGTGCGTGCGTGTGTGTGTGTGTGTGTGTGTGTGTGTGTGTGTGTGTGTGTGTGTGTGGTGTGTGTGTGTGTGTGTGTGTGTGTGTGTGTGTGTGTGTGTGTGCGTGCGTGCGTGCGTGCGTGTGTGCATACGTGCGTGTGCATTTGTGTGTGTGTGCGCGTGTGCATGCATGCGTGTGCATGCATGCATGCATGCATGCATGCATGCATGCGTGCGTGCGTGCGTGCGTGCGTGCGTGCGTGCGTGCGTGCGTGCGTGCTTGCTTGCTTGCTTGCTTGCTTGCGTGCGTGCGTGCGTGCGTGCGTGCGTACTTGCGTACTTGCTTGCTTGCGTGCGTGCGTGCGTGCGTGCGTGTGTGTGTGTGTGTGTGTGTGTGTGTGTGTGGTGCGTGCTTGCGTGCGTGCGTGCGTGCGTGTAACATTATAGCTATTTAAGAGAGACGGCCCATGTTCAATAGCCGACCAGGGCAGGCTTCGTGAATAGGTTCCATCTCAATTTAGGACGTAAGAGAACCACTGATGATGGCAAGCACTCTGGCAGTGACGACCATCAGAGCCAGCATAGCGTAATGTCGGCTTGACGTAAATATTATATAAAAGACTGACTAGGGAAAGGCTAAAAGCCCGAGTTTTCGAGAACATGACGTAACCCATTTATGTGTAGTTCTATATTTGCATGCCGCGCATGAATATAATCTGATAAACGCGCCGTTAACGGGTTGTGGAATGGAAACAAAGAGAAGGAAGCAATTTCTTGCCAGAAAATGTGTTAGTAAATGACTAAATAATCGTAATGGCACTTTCAATAGTGACTATGGGCTATTGTGGACGATGATAATGCTGGCCTATCGAGGTTGACTTTATCTTGGGCGAATGTCTGGTGTTCTCCAGTCCCGTCCAGCCTCCCGTGGCTACACGGTGATCTCGGCCTTTCGCGATCTCGGCCTGAGTGATCTCGGCCTGTTTCGGTGAACTCGGACAGTGATTTCGGCCTGTGCGGCAGTGATCTCGGCTTTTGGGGACATACCACCAAATGGAGTCCTACGCCATTAGTAGCCCTGCTTAAAAGAACTGCATTGTGCACTTTTTGTAAATTTCTGGAAGCACTGAATGTAGGACTGGCTGAATGGAAATGACATTTCTGCGTAGCGTGATATCACAGCTGCAAAATAATGATATTTCTCAGACAGTGAAAAGGTGCGTATTCATACAGGTGTAATTTGGCCTAGAGGTATCAACATTGGCAATCGGCCGCTGATTGAAGCAAAAATTAAGGGGTGTCAGGTTAGAGACTGTATTGTAGGAGAAAGAGATATGTCATTTCACGAATTTTATACATGACACGCGTCGATGGAGACTAATTAATGTCTGAACTTTCCAATACCATGGATTGATAATCCTAGTGGGAAATCAAAGAAACGTTACAATGGCCGCCTATTGAACATCAATTGGTGATATCTACCCTTTTAATTTTAGCCCGTACAGGGAGTGATGGTCACCAATATAATGAAGTGATGTGATGGTACAGCATATGCATCATGTTGCAAAAAATATGCAATGCAATAAAGAAGTTGTGACGATCAGTCTTGATTTCGTTCTTATTTCTTGCCTATTGATAACTCCCCAAGTGTTATCATTGAATGTATTTAACCGGCAATGCAATAAAAAAAACTATGCAACCGAGTTATTAATGCAATACATACTAATAAAAAGGGTAGAATGCGTGGTAATGTAATTGTTTCGCAATAGTCCTTTTCTTATTGGTTATATTTGATTTGTGTCCGTTGGGAAGGTGCGAACGTATACTATTGTATTGTTTATAATATATCTCATTCGATCTATCCATTCACTAGACAAATCGTCTTGATTTGTCGGGCTTTCAACGTTTTCTCCAATTTAAGAAAGTGTAATACATTGCATGTTGATAATTTCGTACCGACGCACAGCTCTCCCGCTGGTTGTTGGTCGGGGGCGAGGGTGTCTACTAACTATAGTGGTGGGAACATGCGTGGGAATGAGTCTACAATGTTGCCTGACCACAACAGTCGAGATTTATACAACAACTGGCTGTTTATGTACATGTAGTAGGAATGCTGACCTCAGACGGGTGATGGCTCAAAGAATGACAGGTTCTTGACTATCCTGTAAATTTTCAAAATATCACCCCTAATGACAGAACATAATAGGAATGGCAGACCAATAATCATTCATGGGCTCGCCGGTATGCTCAAGGTCTAATTAAGGTATTCACCATATTAAAGACAAACAAAAATAGGACGGACTAGCTTGACAGAATATTATTGTAGGCCAGTGCACGAGAACTCTATGTTTACGTGCCAATGTGTGCATGTACACGTGTGCCACTGCGTGAGTGTGTACGTGTGTGTGCGCGTGTGTGCGTGTGTGTGCGTATGTGAGCGTGCGCGTGTATGTGTGTGCGCATGCGTGATATATATATATATATATATATATATATATATATATATATATATATATATATATATATATATAATAAACATTAATATCATGCATTTAAATTAAGCCATATGCATGCTCTACCCTCTAGATAAACGGTCACGAATGCTCGGGCTTTTAGCGTTTTCTAAGATCAACAATTTAATTCACATCGGTGGAAATATAAACTTAATAACTACGGATACGTTCATAGGCGAAAACGCCAAAACCGTGAACAATAAGAACCAATTATATATATATATATATATATATATATATATATATATATATATATATATATATATATATATATATAATATAGAGGGAGACAGAGAATGGCAGATAGATGGACGTAGAGTCAGGGGCGCAAGGTGCATATTGTGCTTTATTCACAAACACAAAGCACCATTTTATTTATGCAGAAATAAGTTATACTCTGTAGTTTCCAGCGTCGGAATACAAAGTTTTATGGAGGAAGCAAATTTATGAAAGGACCGCGGTTTATCGGCATGGAGACAGTCTTTCGCGGGACAGTCCATTGATCATGACTGGGTAGTTGATAAGTTAAAAAAACTCATGTTTGATCAAATCAACCACCAGTTCAAAAACTTACAAACTCTAAGCTAGCCCTATTTCAAGAAATGCAAAATTGCGTAGAAACGACCCGCTTCGTCTTCAAAAACGTCGCTTTGTTTGTGTCATATCCAAAAATCCAACCCTGGAAAAGCCGTTTAGGCTACGTCAACCGTTTTTGAAACGAGTGTTCTCGTTGGTCTATTGAACAGTCTTTCCTTCTAGAACATTCTGCCGGATGTTCGAAATAATTCATTCTGATTGGCTAGTTAAACAGGGGTTCCATATTAGCCAATCAAAACCTTCGACTGAGTAACGTTATTCGTGGATTTGATCGTTAAGGAAATTAGTTGAGCGCAACTCCTCGAGCTAGCAAGACGTTCAGAAGGTCGAACAGTGAAGCCAAAAAGGACTTCGGATGTATCCTTTGTCGAGCCTGAACATTTGCGCTACAACAACAGAAGCGGTCGAACGTTAGCGGCAACGCGTGCAAGTCTGAAGACGCACAATGCTCTGTGCGATTGAACACCATTTCATCGCCGTCTTCCCTGCATCAAGTTGTAGCTGTCAACGAACGTTGCCGCCATGCCATGGTTACCACCGCTCTCGGGTAAAAAGGTAGGCATTTTTATATAAAACAGTCCGAATTCAAATCTAAGTTATTTATATAATGCGTTTGCTTAAAAAAAACATTATGGTTACTCAGATGTGGTTATTGCGTTTTCAGATGTGCGCAGTCGTGAATCGAGTTGCTGTTCCCCACCTTCGCCTTCGCCACCGCCACGGGAAATCCAGAATGCCGCGTGTCGTCACAATCACAGACGGAGCCAAATCTGTCGGCGACAACATCACGCATTCACACATCCGCCGGCGCCGCCACGATCGCCGTTCAACTCGCATCGAAACGCGACATCGCCAAAGCGCTAAAAGGGCAACCGGGCGAATTCGGCGCAACGAGAGTGCTTCTTTCTAATACGAGAGCATCCGATGTTACCGCAGCAACAGCCGGTATCAGTAACTCCGCATCGTATGTCCTGTCCGTGTCTTGTCTCTTTCTCTGTGGGCCACTACGACGTATTAGTGTCAACGCCCGATTCTATGTTCAGTGTTGTTTAATTTTGTGACGAGGGGGTTGTTACGGGGGACCGTTGCAATTCCCGGATGAGATCCAGGGCCAATCGAACTGAAAAAGTTCGCACTGTTGATTGGATTCCCCTGTTGTGTATCCAGACCTGGTGCTAGTGGCGGTTTGTGGACGAGGCCAATGTTGCTTGTCTGTTCGATTTACGTGTCTGTTATGTGTATGTACTGTATTATGTTCGAATTGCGGAGAAAGTCACCGAAGTCACCAAAACGTCCGAAACGACGAGGTTCAAGTGTCACTTCGCAAAAGAACAGCTGACATGGTTATGGACGATTATCTGGAACGTTAAACTGCATTAAAAACGAACATTACCATGAGTCATTATGCCTATTATTATACTTCGTAGGCTTACGCTTCATTCCATTCAATAAAACGGTGACAAATTATTAATGACGCCTATGTTGTATTGATTTTTATAGTTAAGTTTGCCTCGGTGAGCTCGTAATCGTGAGTTCCGCACCAATTCCAACTAGTCCGAAAAACTACCGACAATAGTTTATATAGGCCTATGACAATTAACGACGTCTGTCAACATAACGCTGAACCTTGCCGCAATGTCTTTAACCGCGCCTCAACGAGTTTAAAGTTCAAACGAATGACGTCATCGTGATTGTTAACGAAACCACGTGACTAGTATATATATATATATATATATATATATATATATATATATATATATATGAACGTATCCGTAGTTATTAAGTTTATATTTCCACCGATGTGAATTAAATTGTTGATCTTAGTACACACTGTGAAGACATTTCTTTTAGCGCATGCAATCTATTTCACTTGTAAAATGGTCAGGATAAATTCGGGCTTTTTGCGTTTCCTACTAGAAAATGCTAAAAGCCCGAGTTTTCGTGACCAGTGACACAGGGAAATGGCCGCACAGTACAATATGACCACTATGTATATCGTGTATAATGCAGAAGTCTTAAAATTACATCTTGATTGCTTCAATAAGCTTGTGACATACACACACATTCTTTAATGACATGTTCACTTGGGAACTATATCCCACTGTGGGGCTACACAGCGCCATGAGAATGCTAAATATAGCATGACGCGGTACACATGTTTGCGGTTGACGTTATGTTCTCGAAAACTCGGGCTTTTAGACACACCCAGATTGACTAGTGTAGGCAGAGACAGCGTAAGTACGAATCAGTGCTGCCCTCTGGGACACACCAGTGTTGTGAATGTTGGAAACCATGTGGCGCAACTATAGCGGGGAGGGAATTCAGAGAAATTGCGCACTTGGTGATTTGCAATTTGGCATGGTGTTAGGTATGGGCATAAGGTTTTCAAAAACCACCGCATACAAGTTGGGGTAGCCCCCTGGTGGCCGGTATGCGCAAAATCCAATATGGCCGGCGAAGCCAGTGATCTGAAATAGATAATGGCTTATCTTTGGTTCTATCAGCACTACCTCAACGTGTAATACCACAATTTGTATGTTTATTGGGGCGAGGAATCCATTTCTGAAGTTATTTTCCTGTTTTCAGGTCATTTAAAAAGTGAACCGATTTTTAATGGTCACTTTTAGCCAAATCAGACCTAATTTGGAAGCCAAGCCATATGTGAATATCATGCCAGGCATGATATTCACACATATGTTTACGGCAGCAGTGTTTTACTTTTATTGTTGAAAATATATTTGTACCAAAAGTCCAGGGATGTAATAAGTAAATATAATTAATTTAATCAGCTTAATGTCTGCACCATAGTACTCGGCGCACATCATTGCCATGATCAACTAAGCCTTCTTTGTCATTATTTATGCAACCTCCTTAGCACTTGCCCAGACTGCTACATCGGAGTCCAGCTCGGCGGCAGTTACAGTTTCCCTTACAAGCAACACTACAGCCACAGTGAAGTAGCAGCGAGCACGCCTGCCTGACGTCCGACAGATCTGTCCAATATGGTACCCACAGTTTTGTCATGGTGTTCCATTTTCCAGCCCCATTCTCTGGGTTTTGGGATCTCTGGAGTCTTGGAGAGGGATTGCTTCCAGATAAAGGCTGCGACTAGCAGGGCACGCTTGATATGTTGGAATAAGGCATTCTCGGTTGGCGGGATGGAGTCCATGGACCTTAAGCTGTGATAGAACATGAGCTTCCTTGCATCATTTACCAACTCTGCATTACAGTTCTTAGTAGTTTATTGTTGGCACATTGCTGAAGAGCCGCTTCTCCCACATCTCCATGGGCTCATGCGGCCCATGACCATCGCGGCAGTAATGATCATATGCTTGTACTTTGAGTACATGGAGCCAGGCAAGCGTGAGCTGGTATGCATACCGTGTACGCTTGACGTGCTTACCAGCTAGGAGAGACGTTGCAATGCAAGTAGTGAAGATTCCGGCTAAGGAGAACATCCGGTCCCAGCCAGATTCTGTCAACAGCTTGCCACCGCAGTCTTGGGATGTCATCTCGATGTGTAGAAAGCCCATGAAACACACCATCTTAGATTCACCGACTTCGTTCGGGTAGGCCCACTGACATTTCTTCTATTGTGCATAAAGAGGACAGTCACCTTCTGTAACTGGGACCTGACCAGGATTCACAAACTCTATCGCTTTCTTGATGACAAACATTGCATGTTTCTGCATGGCCATAATCGAGGCCGTATCATAGAAGATGGGGAACACTCCAACGGTGGCCCTCGGTCTGACATCTTCTTCGCGCTGGTTATGGGATAAGAACCCAGAGTAGGTCACTGGTGTGCTTTGAAGCACTCCATCTTTTTCAGTCAGGACTTTGTAGAAATGGTTGACCCACGCTTCATCGGGAACTCCTGATCGGATATTTTGAGCGAATGTTGGCCTGGCTGTTCCATTTGGAATTGATGAAAGTGTTATGTCTCCAGCATACTCATCGATGTATGGCACACTTGCGAAATCAGAAGGAAGCTGGACCGTGGCAGCTTCAGGAGCATCCAAACTTAGAGGTGGGGGGTCCACCCCATGTTGGCACGAGTCAGATGATTGTTTGGGGATATGGCAGTACCATGTAGCTCAATGCGTCCAGATTCGTAAATGTTATCGACTCCGCCAGTAGTGAAGACTCCCCGCTTGGTGTTTGAAGGCACAACGACTCCATCCTCAGCAAATCGCCTTGACACCGCTTGAGCGAGTCCCCTCCTGACATCCATTACTTGGTCATACAATACTGATATGCCAAGTGCATGGAATGTGCTGAGGGTTCCTTTCTGGCGATCATACGCATGTAATTTCAGTCCCACATACAGAGGAAATGGTGTCTCTCTCTCTCTCTCTCCTTCTTCTGATAGAGAGTGAGTGTGTTGCTAGATTGCTTTGTAGCATTGCTGTATATCAGCTGAGATGTAGTGCAGGCACCTCGGATCCTGGCACTGTTGTTGGCCTGATCTTCTTCTACGTTCTCTTGAATTGATTTGGAACATTGGAGTACGACACTTCTAGAAGGGTCAGAAGGGGCTTGGCAACTGGTTCGCTCAGACAACTTGAGTTGAATGATTCATCAAACTAACATCAATGATTTTCTTAACCTCATCTTCGGACACCTGAAGGTTAACATTCTGTGCCAATTCTGCGCCAATTATTTTCTTATGAGAGACGTAAACATCACGATCCTCTAAGTATTCTGACCAGTCCGGTCCTAGCTTCTCTAATATATGTTCTTTGAATCTTTTATGGTGCACGTAAACTCCGATCCAATCAGAGACCAGTTGATTGAGACGACGATCATAGAGCTTCCTCAAATCAGCAAGCTTGAAGGTAGAATGATTGAACTCCACAAACGCGACAAGCTGAGCGATTACCAAAATGATCATAGCTGCATCCAACCGGAGAGCCTCTCTTAATTAGCATGAGACGACTTCGACTTTGCAGCACGGGCATCATTCTTGTGCTTTATATAACAAGATGTGTGATAATGCACATCTCCAGCCTTGCAGTTTTCAATCGTGCATGAATTCCTGGATTCCACAGCCCACGTATTGAGGTTCTTGCCACAGTTTTCACTCCTAGCTCGGTAGATTTGCTCTTCGCTCTCATCTTGAAACTTCTCACAGCAGACACATTGAAAAGTGTTGCGGTCGATACTCGCATTAAAGCTAGAACGAGTTTTTTTTTTCGGACTAAAGGAACCCTCTTAACTATCCGATCTTTCCTTTGTTCTCTTTGCTATTGCTCGCTGCACAATATGAGAGCGGAATCGTCCTCGACATCCATTATGATAGCTAGCGTTATTTGTTAGCAATGTGTTGGCGATCCCTGAACCATCGTTTAAACACTGCAAGTTCACTCCAAGAGGTAAAGTACATCATGTTCAATACAATTGTTCAAATCATCTTCAAGGGCTTGATATGCTTCATGATAACACTCCTTCTTATAAAGACATCGCAAGTATTTCTTAGATTTATTCTGGCACAAGCAACACAATGCCCGATCAGTGTCTTCTCTTGTAACTAAAGGTCGCTCGAAAGGATGTTCGTCGCTCATGATGATATAAAATACTCAATCGATATGTATACTTGTCTCGGGACTGTTTGTATCCAGTTTTGTTAGATGTAATTGTAGTTGTGCCATATCAGGATAGAGACCTGAAATGATAATCTAGCAACTGTCATTGTATGAATAACATCGGACTGATAATGTTTTCAACAAAATAAAAATAGTAATAGTAATAGCTTCATTCTTTCCTGAAAATGTTCATGCAAAAACAGGTTACACCTTATGCATGAGCTGCAAAAAGATAAACAAATCAGAATTGAGTGCTGAATACACACTACCAGATGATCGACTGTCGGCTGTAGATGATAACACAATATAGATAATTATATATATGTCATTGTGATTCAGTTCCTGAGTGATGACATTTTTATCCTACAAATATCACGAAAAACATATTTCACCTTGTAAATGACCTGAAAACAGGAAAATAACTTCAGAAATGGATTCCTCGCCCAAATAAACATACAAATTGTGGTATTACACGTTGATATAGTGCTGGTAGAACCAAAGATAACCCATTATCTATTTCAGATCACGGGCTTCGGCGGCCATATTGGATTTTGCGCATACCGGCCACCATGTGGCTACTTCAACTTGTATGCGGTGGTTTTTGAAAACCTTACCTAACACCATACCAAATTGCAAAAACATGTCACCAAGTGCGCAATTTGCATGAAAATCTGGATATTCCCACCCCGCTACTAGGAGAAAATCAGATAAGAACATTGAAAGCCGGTGTCGTGTTAGCTTCGTGAGGTGGCAGCATGCACTTTGAAGCCCCTCAACTCTCCTCGGCGTAGTTCCGCAGCCGGCCGACAGTCGGTTAAGCGAGACCAGCGTGACTAGTGTCGTGTTTGTCAGGCTCGAGATGAAGTCACCTAAAGTAAACACAATAAAACAGGTACATCATTCTATACTACTTATATGTGCATTGTGGCACGGTATTCGTCATTACTTCTGCTAGCATGAACCAACTGCTAATTACGGTAACTGCTTTAAGACGTTTCGTCCTTGGTGAATACTCGTATTATCGCCCAATATGCCAACTGGCTCGATGCGAGTCGTAAGCGGTAACTGATGTAAGACCACAAAAAGGTGCTCATCCGCCATCCGACCAAAGAATACCCTTTAACAGCAGCATTATGCAGGTTGTCTTAATTTCTGTGAGCACATGTAGTGTGGAGTGATTTGAAATGATGTTTTCGTGCAGCGTCGCATCAGAGATGTCAAATTTTGACAGCTGTCAGTCGGTGCATTTCTGCGTATTAATACAGTTGTCATTTTGCTTGGTGATGTAATCAGGGGCAATCCGTCGGTGGTTCAAGCAGAAATGGATTGGTGTAATGTTTGAAAGAAGTTTGTGGGAGCCTGAGGTATTAAAAGTTTACAAATTTTTCACAGAACTTATGTCTATCGAGGGTAAATATGCTGTGAAATTGTCAATAACAGAGCTCATCAAGATTAGTAGGAAATGAAGGAAACATTATAATGGTCGCCTATGGAAAAATCAAATGTGGTCTGACTCCTAATTGAAAAACGTCTGTTTTACATAAGAGGCACGAAAACGTGGTTTGAACGATGTGTGAGGTTGTTTTTGCTGCATTTAAAGTTGCTATTGACTGGAATACAATGGAGTCATTATTTACTGATAATGCTGCATCTAAGAGAGTTATTAAAAGTAATTAGTAAGCTAGTTACTGTGTGATGTGCAAGGAAAATACATTGACAATATTGGTTGTGTGGTAGTTACACGATGCATTTCACACACGCTCTATGCATAATATACTATAATGAAGACAGCAAGAGTTTGTGCTTCAAATGTCCCTGTTCAAGATCGTGAATATTGTGTTTCGTATTTGAAAAATGCACCAAATTAATGACATATTTCCAGTACGATGAGTTTAGCTGCCATTACATTAATTATACTTTGTATGCGACATCTAGAAATGCATGTCTCTTTAACACCAAATATTAAAGTGAACATGTGTTTTCTTCCTATTTGTTAATCCGTATTATGTGACTCTTGCTTGTGTCATATTTAGAACACACAATAAGCATCAATGGGCGAGCAAAGAACAGTTGATTACACCCCACCCCCTAAACGCCTCTATTTTAGTCAATTGTTGGTCGCCGTATAAAGCGGATTATCCACGCGCATCTAAAAAATGAACTATCTATCACCTGCTTATCAATAGCGATACATATACCCTAACTGAAACACCAAACACAATTGAAAATATATTTAAATATACCCCAGATGTGACTGAGAATAAGAAAGCAGCGCGTTTTCTCCTAGTATGCAGTATGCACCGACTGCCGTAATCCGAATAGGTTCACTGATGCTCATACAAACTAAAATTGGTCACCTAACATCAGTGTCAGTATGTTGAAATTGTCTACAAGAACTAACATGCCATCCCTGTCGGCAGTCATGCACTTTTCAGGTGTAATATATCCGAATTATGCAGATATTTGCATAGGACATGTCAGCTTAAACTAATCATATACATAAGTGATCTATAGTCTGATAAGAAACTATATCAATCACTGGTATTTTGCATGTTCTATCTGAATTACAAAATTGTAAATGCTTTTTAATGCACTTAGAACAATTTGGATATGTTTTAGTAACACAAAGAGAGTGCCGCAACTGTCTACTCAACATTTGCCACGTGTCTATGATGTCCCTGTCCAACATTTGTGTTTTGAAATTAACTATCCTACCAACAGTATCTGATGTTTTCAATAGTGTATGCACACCAGCAAAATAAGTTGTGACACAATAAATGACGTGTGGTGGTTATTTAGGTGTCTCTATCTAATCTAATGGGCTGTGCCCGTGAAAAATTGTCAATAACAAAGCTCATCAAGATTAGTAGGAAATGAAGGAAACATTATAATGGTTGCCTATGGAAAATGCAAATGTGGTCTGACTCCAACTATCCAAGCGTAATGCCGTGTTTTAACTGAGAAATAGTTGTCGTTGCTTTGCAAACACTCAGTTTTGCATTTAGCATTGCATTTATGGAAATGTCCTCAATACTTATACATTAATTAAAGCTGCTACCTCCACTCGTTTGCTAATCGCCAAACTGGTTCTTTTATAACCAGATATGTAATGTGTTAATAATTTAACTAGTATGCACAGTCAGTTAATTTTTAAAATGTGTACACTGTACTTGTCATTTTTAATCGTAAAAAAAAGAATCGGCGGAAAAAAAAACTACGGCCGAAACGCTAACAGCCCGCTGGCCGACGGTGCCCGTAGCTTGCAAAGGGCACTTTCACTGTTCCGAAGTCATGCTGTTCACGGCATAGTTCCTTTGTCTGCTTAATTTGCTGTGTTGGTGGCATATAAAAATCATGTTTGTCCTAAACGTAAACAACTCGACAGGGTGAAGGTCAATCTCGCCCCCAAGCCGATTTCACATGAAGACTAAAGCGTATTCCGCTCAAAGCTCCATTTCCATAGTTAGATTTCGTACAGAGTTTCGATCGGGCCCGATCGAAACGAAAATTGAAAGAGTTCATATTTATTTTATTAATTTCAGAAAAAAGAAGTAACATGTATGTATAAACCAACTAGGCTATCATTAGGGAGTATTTGATACAAGGTCTCCGCTTTTTGTGAAATTAGTATTACTAATAATCGCTAGGAGCAAGCTATTTTTACGGGAATGAGTGGAGGTAGCAGCTTTAAGGTAGCGGCAAGGTATTGACATTTTATGACATACTCACATAGATAATTATAATTATGAAGTCGCCCGGACTCGTGTACTTGTACACGAGTCCGGGCTCGTGTACTTGTACTTGTACTTGTACTCGTACTCGAGTACTCGTACTTTTTGAGTACTCGTACTTGAGTAAGAAGGAAAGTAATCGTACTCGTACTCGAGTACATTACCAAAGTAATCGTACTCACGATTACTTTTCACGATTACATTTTTTTCATATGAACAGTTGCAACCAAATATATTAGACAGATAAAATGGCAATATTAGAAGTAATCTAATAAATGTAATAATAATCAAGGTATTCATTTTTGTATTACTGTTGAGCATTTCAGTTAAATAAATATTAAGTCAGATTTCTCTAATTAATACCTTCTCTTCCCAGAGAAGCAACATCTCCTCACCCTCCTGCTTAGTACAAAGTGCAAGTTATATTGTGACAGTCCCTGGGAAGCACTGCAGGAGAAAAGCATCCCCTAACATCTTGCTTTGTAATTTTAGAAGCCAGGCCTCAGCCCCACCTGTACTGTTTGCTCTGTCAGTATGGTGTGAATGACTGGTCATATTTCCAACTTCCAGAATCCTGACTGGGTCTGGGCGGTTAGCTGCTAAATCCCTGTCTATTATGTTTAATTAAGTGCAAACTGTAAACCTGTCTAAATCCACAACCATTCTGTGCTTGTCCCATCCAGACATAGGGTCAAATACATTGAAATGTATTTAAATACAAATATTCTTGAGGGATTACAAATACTTTTTAAATATAAATGTATTTAAATATGAATACATTGAAAAGTATTTCAAATACTTGTTCATATATTTTTTCAAATACTTTTCATTTTGTATTACTATGTAGGTAAAAGAAAAGCAACACATATATTGAGATATCTAGTTTATAGGCATAATTAGTGTTTTGCTCATATGATGACAGGCAGACCAGTGCTAGGGAGTATTGTTATTGCTAACTGCATCACAGTGACAACTGACTGAAAGAGGTAAAGGCCAAAATATATTGTTTGTATGTTACGCCAGGAGGTCCATAATAATATAACGCCTATGTTGCCCTCAGAAGAGACACTCCTAATCATTGCTAGGATGTTGTGAGGAAGGCTCAACTTCAAAGTCAGCCAGGAAACCAGAATAACCTGGTGCCAAATTGAACCCTGACTAAAGAACAAAAGGGGATATTGACCTATGGTCACTGTTAGGTCCATCCTCTGGCTCTGAGCAAACACAAGTTGTGGTCACTGCAGGGCCAGGGGGAAGCCTGCTGTTAAGTGTCTTCATCAGTAATTAGCACTGTTGGGTGAAGTTGCAGTTAAAGTAATCAGTTTGGCAGGCATTACATGTGACAGTGAAAAAGAAATGTTGATACTGACAATGTATTTCCAAAAAATATTTGAACAAGTCAAATACTTTAGGAAAGTATTTAAATACAAATACTTTTAATTCCTAAACATCAAATACACATATTTTAAAAAGTATTTATATACTTTCAAATACAAATGTATTTGACCCCATGTCTGGACCCATCTAATATACTACTCTTTTGAATATGCCCCCCTGGTTTTGAAGTGTTGTTATTGTAATGTATTTGATCATGTGTATTTGAAATTTTTAAATGCCTCCTATTTGTATTTGATTAAGAAACCATAAATTAAATTATTTATCCAGCATTAAATGATTCATCCAATACCTGAGAAAGTCGTCTAATTATTAATAACAATAACACCAGGATAGTGGATAGCAGTAATCAGTTAGAACATTAGTGACACAACAACAGAACAAGAATGACACCTAGGGATTCCATGAAAGTCGCCTTTATGTTAGAAACAGGATATTCATTAAAGTAATCATGAAAGTAATCATGCTTATATGGTAAAGTAATCGTACTCGTACTCGAGTATATTGTAAAGTAATCGTACTCGTACTCGAGTACATTTGTTTTCTGAGTACTCGTACTCGAGTACATTTGTATTGTACTCACTCCATCTCTGAATTATGTATATGAAGTAAGAAACGGGACAACCAAGTTCAACTGGCACAGTGGCATATGCTGAGATTGGACAATGTGCGCAGCCGGGTGCCTAAGCGAGTCAAAAGCACAAATCCTCAAATGATTTATAATATCAGCATTACAAAATTATATTTAAAAAACATGTATGCCAAACACTATAGTAGATTCATCCGACAGTCAGTGCTGGAGCTATAGTAGATTAGTTTGGCATCTGGCACTCGTCGGAGCTAGAGTCACTGTCCAGTGTCCAGTAGGAGGCACTGTTGTACCAGTAGATTCCCACTGCACATGAGCAGATGAAGTGCCGAAGCTATAGCTATATTAACGTACGTCCGGGTCCAGACCAATAGCAAGTTAGCAACGGCCTAGATAATATGTTATAGTCTATATTAGTCATAGTGACTACTTCAAGTACTTCTCACACAGCCACAAATGCCTCAGCCTCGAGGAGTGAGTGAATGAGCCAGTGAGTGACAGTCTGTGCAGCCACCATGTGACTCTGTGTTACTGAGTAGGTACATCCTGACATTGTGACAATTGATGTGTCATCCTGAATCACCCAATATTGGCCCAATGATTCATTCACTAATTCACCCAGATATCCACATATACACAGTTCTATGTTTTGGAGTTTAGTCTAGGCATAGGACTGGATCCATAAACAGAAAAAAATTGTCCAGCTTTATATTCTGATAATATACGTAGACATGAAAGAGTACCCGGTCATAGCAAACAGGGTCTATTTGTTGTTAAAACCTTGCTCTCAACATTGGAGACTGTATCCCTGATGAATTAGAGAATCATGTTAATGTCAGTCCTGTCTCAATTTGGAACATAAAAGCACCACTGAGGATGACCAGCAGTGACCACCCTCACCATTATAGAAAGTAGGTCGACTTGGCATAAATATTCTGAAAAAGACTAATAATATTCATAAGATCATAATGTTGTAACCACAATATATACAGACTAGGCAGTTAATAGAATTAACATTAATAGATACTATCACAATACACCAGTGACCCAGTATGTTTGTGTACCATTCTGGCCCTGCTGCTCAGGCACTCATCTCCACTGATGACAAATGCATTATTCTCACAGATTCTCTCACAGCTGCGACATGGCCAGATTTCTGCAAGTGAGTTGTGTGAGAAATGTTTGAACCGTGCCAGGAGGTTGAGAGAGCTGAACATCCTGGTGACTGAGACAGCAGACACTGCCCACACTCGGGCAGTGCAGGCAGACTGGAGGGCAAGTAAAGGTAACACACTGGCCAAGGAGCCTACATTTATGACTAGCTGCAATGGCTGAGAGTTTCAGACAATGAAGAATATTTCACAAAAATGGGGAAAAAGCATTTACATTGGTTAAAGTATAAATGTTATGTTTTCGTTTTGTATGAAATTGTTAAAGTTATATGTTTTCATTTTGTATTTTTAGAAACGGCAAGCCTTTTACGTCCACTTAATAATTAAATTTGCATTAGAAAATGTATGGTTTTAATTTTGAAAGTAAGAATGCACCAGTAATTTGAAATGCATTGTCTCTTTCTCTTTACTTGAATTCTTTGAATGGTTCAATTCACCTACATGATGACTACATCACTCACCAACATCAATGTTCAACATTCTCATTCATCACTACAGCTGTATATCATTTTTGTGGTACAAATCTACATATGTGTGATAACTGATTATGATGTGGCACTGTGTGCATCACATGTACTGCTTTCAACATTCCCAATAGCAGAATCAACATTAGAAAGCACTGTTTTGAATAGATGTATGACAACAGTTAACACACTGTACAATAGCAGAATCAACACTAGAAAGCAGTGTTTTGAATAGATGTATGACAACAGTTAACACACTGTACAATAGCAGAATCAACACTAGAAAGCACTGTTTTGAATAGATGTATGACAACAGTTAACACACTGTACAATAGCAGAATCAACACTAGAAAGCAGTGTTTTGAATAGATGTATGACAACAGTTAACACACTGTACAATAGCAGAATCAACACTAGAAAGCACTGTTTTGAATAGATGTATGACAACAGTTAACACACTGTACAATAGCAGAATCAACACTAGAAAGCAGTGTTTTGAATAGATGTATGACAACAGTTAACACACTGTACAATAGCAGAATCAACACTAGAAAGCACTGTTTTGAATAGATGTATGACAACAGTTAACACACTGTACAATAGCAGAATCAACACTAGAAAGCACTGTTTGAATAGATGTATGACAACAGTTAACACACTGTACAATAGCATAATCAACATTAGAAAGCACTGTTTTGAATAGATGTATGACAACAGTTAACGCACTGTACAATAGCATAATCAACACTAGAAAGCACTGTTTGAATAGATGTATGACAACAGTTAACGCACTGTACAATAGCAGAATCAACACTAGAAAGCAGTGTTTGAATAGATGTATGACAACAGTTAACGCACTGTACAATAGCAGAATCAACACTAGAAAGCACTGTTTGAATAGATGTATGACAACAGTTAACGCACTGTACAATAGCAGAATCAACACTAGAAAGCACTGTTTGAATAGATGTATGACAACAGTTAACGCACTGTACAATAGCAGAATCAACACTAGAAAGCACTGTTTGAATAGATGTATGACAACAGTTAACGCACTGTACAATAGCATAATCAACACTAGAAAGCACTGTTTGAATAGATGTATGACAACAGTTAACGCACTGTACAATAGCATAATCAACATTAGAAAGCACTGTTTGAATAGATGTATGACAACAGTTAACGCACTGTACAATAGCAGAATCAACACTAGAAAGCACTGTTTGAATAGATGTATGACAACAGTTAACGCACTGTACAATAGCATAATCAACACTAGAAAGCACTGTTTGAATAGATGTATGACAACAGTTAACGCACTGTACAATAGCATAATCAACATTAGAAAGCACTGTTTGAATAGATGTATGACAACAGTTAACGCACTGTACAATAGCATAATCAACACTAGAAAGCACTGTTTGAATAGATGTATGACAACAGTTAACGCACTGTACAATAGCATAATCAACATTAGAAAGCACTGTTTGAATAGATGTATGACAACAGTTAACGCACTGTACAATAGCATAATCAACATTAGAAAGCACTGTTTGAATAGATGTATGACAACAGTTAACGCACTGTACAATAGCATAATCAACATTAGAAAGCACTGTTTGAATAGATGTATGACAACAGTTAACGCACTGTACAATAGCATAATCAACACTAGAAAGCACTGTTTGAATAGATGTATGACAACAGTTAACGCACTGTACAATAGCATAATCAACATTAGAAAGCACTGTTTTGAATAGATGTATGACAACAGTTAACGCACTGTACAATAGCAGAATCAACATTAGAAAGCACTGTTTGACTAGATGTATGACAACAGTTAACGCACTGTACAATAGCAGAATCAACATTAGAAAGCACTGTTTGAATAGATGTATGACAACAGTTAACGCACTGTACAATAGCAGAATCAACACTAGAAAGCACTGTTTGAATAGATGTATGACAACAGTTAACGCACTGTACAATAGCAGAATCAACATTAGAAAGCACTGTTTGAATAGATGTATGACAACAGTTAACGCACTGTACAATAGCAGAATCAACATTAGAAAGCACTGTTTGAATAGATGTATGACAACAGTTAACGCACTGTACAATAGCAGAATCAACATTAGAAAGCACTGTTTGAATAGATGTATGACAACAGTTAACGCACTGTACAATAGCAGAATCAACATTAGAAAGCACTGTTTGAATAGATGTATGACAACAGTTAACGCACTGTACAATAGCAGAATCAACACTAGAAAGCACTGTTTGAATAGATGTATGACAACAGTTAACACACTGTACAATAGCAGAATCAACATTAGAAAGCACTGTTTTGAATAGATGTATGACAACAGTTAACGCACTGTACAATAGCAGAATCAACACTAGAAAGCACTGTTTGAATAGATGTATGACAACAGTTAACGCACTGTACAATAGCAGAATCAACACTAGAAAGCACTGTTTGAATAGATGTATGACAACAGTTAACGCACTGTACAATAGCAGAATCAACACTAGAAAGCACTGTTTGAATAGATGTATGACAACAGTTAACGCACTGTACAATAGCAGAATCAACACTAGAAAGCACTGTTTGAATAGATGTATGACAACAGTTAACGCACTGTACAATAGCAGAATCAACACTAGAAAGCACTGTTTGAATAGATGTATGACAACAGTTAACGCACTGTACAATAGCAGAATCAACACTAGAAAGCACTGTTTTGAATAGATGTATGACAACAGTTAACGCACTGTACAATAGCAGAATCAACATTAGAAAGCACTGTTTTGAATAGATGTATGACAACAGTTAACACACTGTACAATAGCAGAATCAACATTAGAAAGCACTGTTTTGAATAGATGTATGACAACAGTTAACACACTGTACAATA
>JAODUO010002053.1:0-2500 GCA_025642075.2 Ridgeia piscesae
TTGCTTTATAGCGAACTGTTTAACTGACTCAGGAATAAGGTGGTTTCCGGTGCGGTTATAATGGCAGTCTTCTATGGTAAAACCCCAGGTGGGTCAAGCCGTCTTATAATGACCATGTTTCTAATTGTAGAAGATAGGCGGTCACCATTTTGCCTAATGCAACTCAGCAGAAAACTGCATGCGCCCAGTCCCTGCGACACAAACAGGAAATGACAGACTTGTTCCGACATCTGGGATACGTAGCATCAGGATTTTAATAAATAATTTTTTTGTCAGTATGCCAGTTTCATCAAAGTTAAGTAAACAGGAGCATCCTTTTTAACAAGATTTAACAAGATTGCCACCTAGAGATTCAACTCTAGATGGCAGGTGGACTAGGAAGCCATTTGGCTTATCGAGAGTCCAACCTATCTATCTAAGTATACCCCGCCCGTCTTAGGTATATGTCGATTTTATTTTTAAATATATTAACACTACTAGCACCTACACAATCAGCTGATAATCTGTTCCATTCGTTTACTGTTCTTTGTGAAAATGAAAATTTTCTAATATCTAGTCTACACTGCTTCTTTGCTAATGTAACTCCATGTCCTCTAGTCCTTCTCTCTTCATTGACTGTGAAAAAAATATTTCTGTCAATATTTTCATATCCATTCAATATTTTAAACACCTCAATCTGATCTCCTCTCAATCTTCTGGTTTCTAGTGTTGTTAAACCACATTCTTTTAGACGCATTTCATAACTAATATTCCTGAGTTTTGGTATCATTTTGGTTGCTCTCCTTTGTACTCTTTCTAGCATATCAATATCCTTCTTGCGATATGGCCTCCATGCTTGTATACAATATTCTAAGTGAGGCCTAACTATTGTTTTATACAGCGGTATTATTAGTTCTTTTTCTTTGTACACTATATTTCGCCTAATTAATCCAAGAATTTGGTTTCCCTTCGCTGCTGCAATTCCACACTGCTCTGATACCTTCATGTCAGCACTAATAGTTAACCCTAAGTCCTTTTCCTTTAAGGTAGTATTTAGTACAGTATCACCCATTGTATATTGTGCATCTTCATTCCCATGTCCTGTGTGAAGGCACTTACACTTTCCAAAATTAAACAGCATTTGCCACTTCTCAGACCATTCTATCAACTTATTAAGATCATCTTGTAAATGCTGTCTATCTGCATCACTTTTAATTTTCCTAAACACTTTTGTGTCGTCCGCAAACTTCAACACCTTGCTTGTTATGTCATCATCCAAATCATTGATATATATTAAGAATAAAATAGGTCCCAGTACTGATCCCTGCGGTACTCCACTCAAAACCGCTTTCCAGTAAGTCATGTCACCGTATTGCTTTTATTGATCACAAAGTCAATTTTAAACGCTACGAGCTAAAAACCGAGCCAAAGAAACATCTTTAACCGCAGTTTGGTGATATCTGATATCACCGTCTAATACGAGTCTGAGCGCCATTAGGGTGGCCAAAAATAGACATGTTGAAGTCAACAACGCATACGGGCTAAAAGATAAGGCTGGGTGAGAAAACAACTGTGTTAAAATGTCAGAGAAATCCGTTGAGGAGAGCAGACTTCTCAAGGCACCCAAAGTTTATCGCATAGTGATACATCTAAGAACCTGCCGATTTGACAGTCACATGTGTGCAATAGTGAACCTATAAATGTTCTATCCTGTGAACGTTGTGGTTGATTTGGACTGCAAGGTGCAGGTGGAACAGTGGGATATGACACTGCTGGGCCACAGTGTCTGCAGTAGCATGGCATGCATGCCCTCAGCAATTGCGACATGACCTCATATCCACACGCCTAAGCCATCACCAACACGCTAAACACCTTGCCCACTGAAGATATCCCGGGCCAATGCACTGGAGGAAATGGGCGCAACGCAGGCGGATCAGATGGAGAGGGCAAACACCTTTTTACATCGCACTGCATGGTCAAGCCACCGGGGACATTCTGCCTGCCTCACACTATTCACCAAGAAGTCCCAAAGTCACAGCCCTGTCTCCAACATCAACCAACCTGTCCCTGCACATGCTATGGGCCAATATGTATGTCATGCTGTGGAAAGCGGCAGACCAGCAAACCCCATCTGACGAGTCAGCCGATGTCACTCAGTTCAGCTAGGAGATCAGAGATGGCGTCTCAGCTTCTGTCAATTCTTACACTGGCCTAGGTCCACCATGCCTATGTGATGTGATTCATTGTGAGTGTAGAGTGAAGGGCATGAAATAGAGCACTGCATGCAGTATGTGGTTGCACACGAGGAGAGTATCGAGATGGAGAATGCTGAAGAGAATGATTTGGCGGATGAGGGGATGATGACGCATACAACAAACGTGAAGTGTATGAGGATGTCGAGGTGGTTTTGTTGATCTTGGTTACCTGGAAGATGAGTGGGAATAGGTAAATGAATATTGTGAAGATTACTACGTAATGTTATCATTTATAGTTCACTATTGAGCACATGTGACTGTCAAAT
>JAODUO010002053.1:7500-17500 GCA_025642075.2 Ridgeia piscesae
ATAATTACAACGTTGGAGAAATACCACATGCGCATGAATACACACACACACACACACACACACACACACACACACACACACACACACACACACACACACACACACACACACACACACACACACACACACACACACACACACACACACACACACACACACACACACACACACACACACACACACACACACACACACACACACACACACACACACACACACACACACACACACACACACACACACACACACACACACACACACACACACACACACACACACACACACACACACACACACACACACACACACACACACACACACACACACACACACACACACACACACACACACACACACACACACACACACACACACACACACACACACACACACACACACACACACACACACACACACACACACACACACACACACACACACACACACACACACACACACACACACACACACACACACACACACACACACACACACACACACACACACACACACACACACACACACACACACACACACACACACACACACACACACACACACACACACACACACACACACACACACACACACACACACACACACACACACACACACACACACACACACACACACACACACACACACACAATTGATCTACCGCGCGTGTGTGCACGCTCGTATGAGTTGGCGTACCCACCAGTGTATAATACACAATGTATGTCAAGTTGTTCCTCAAATGGTGCACCCGCCATATATGAGCACAGTCTCGTGTCGCATGAAAACATTTCCTCGCTGGCATACACGACTTTAATGAGACGCGCCAGTTTCAAATCACTGACAATAACCAATCCGATTCACACGACGTATCGTGGTCAAAGCGGTACGACCCACGTTCGAGTTCACTTCACACCCAACAGTCGCTCTCACACGATGAGTGTCAGCCGGCCGTGTAGGTTTTCCCAGTATGTGTCATTGCTTACACCTGCGAGGTAACGGCCGTGTAGGGTTTCGCAGTCTGTGTCGTTGCTTAATCCTGCGAGACGTTTACCGAAAGTGGAACTCGGGGCATTAAAGGGGGAGTGAAGCGGCTGAACAACCACAGCCCAAACATAAGAACATATAATTTACAGCACTTGTCACCATAATTTGACAAGCACAGCATCACGGTATATTTTTAATATTTTTTTAAACTGAGCTACTTTCAACACAGGGCGCTGCCATCTTGCCTAGGGCCTTTTCCGGTTTGACTGGCGTGTTGCCTACAATCCCGGAAGCCGCCAGTCGATAGGCGACGCAGCATAGCTCTCGCAAAAACGGGCCAAACACATTA
The DNA here is from genome assembly GCA_025642075.2 of Ridgeia piscesae. Taxonomy (NCBI): domain Eukaryota; kingdom Metazoa; phylum Annelida; class Polychaeta; order Sabellida; family Siboglinidae; genus Ridgeia; species Ridgeia piscesae. Next base: position 8,831 of record JAODUO010002053.1, read on the forward strand.
AAACAAACATAATTAAACAATTGAATGCACTGTATAGCTAATAGATATACTATGATTGTTAGTAAGCAACTTTTCACATACTTCCACGAAAGGATTCCTGCCGAAAAAGCAGGTTAGAGATGATGAAGTTGGCGTGTCCCCTGGCGGAAAGTTCGACAAGAGTCTGCGGTGGTCACTTTCAAACGCCGATTGCAAGCCTAATTACAAACGTGACGAGCACAAAGAGACACTGAACATAAAAACATAAGTCTCGATCAAAGCCACAGGTGCATCTTTGGCCGATTTGTTTGCATATAAGTACGCAGCGACAAAGTAATGTTTGGTGAACTGAGAGGGAAAACCGGACACGATTTCCTTATTTGGAAGGTGAAGCGGCGCGTAGGAAATTACATGCCGAAACCAGCTTGTTGTTGCCAAGCCGACTCGGCACTTACGAGTACCAACGTGTATCGTTACGACTACAATTTAGTTCCACAGTTGTATTTCATCGTCTGTATAATATACGAATGTTACCTAAGCAAAGTTTAAATGTAATAAGAAATATGAATGTAATAAAGTAAAAATATGTGTGGACAGTATTATTTAATGTGAAATAAAGAATGTTTATATAATCCACGGATTTAGGTCAACAGTTCGCCGGCGAGCTGTACCTAGACCAACGCCGGTTCGTTGGTTGCTAAAAATAGCTCGAGTCTCTAGGTACAAGTAAACTTTTTGTTTCTGACATAGACAGTCGCCGGTGGTGGAATAACCTTCTTCAAGATAACAGCTACGACCATGCATGCGTATGACGTTTATTTTAAACAATACTCGTCGTCATATGCAAATTAGAGTGACTCGCTAATTAGTCAACAACAGTCAAGAACTGTCAGTCATATTACAGGCATTACTTGGAATTAATTAACAGAAACAGCAAAACACAAATTTATGTTATTATTTAAATTAGACTGTTAACTGCTTTCAATAAAACACTACCGTATATAATGTAATTGATTTAACCCATAAATCAACCGATTTAAATCATTCAAGAAAAAAACTCTGGTTTTATTAGCTGCTAATTTATAAAGGGAAGATCTTATTTAGCGCAGCAACCAATCCTCAGGATTGCTGAAAGCGCTTTACACTTTATTTCCCCGACAGACCTGTTCAATCAGATATACCATCTCAACTTCTCTGGGAAGCATCCAGCGATATGCTATAATTAATGCGCGAAAGCTACTCGTACACATATCCACCACTACCTATAGCCATGCAGGTACTCATTTTTACAGCTGAGTGAACTGGAGCAAAGTAGAGTGAAAAAAAATTGCCAAAGGTTTTAGCATCACAGCAGAGAATTGGGGACATAGCTGTTGACTTATGAATACTGTCTGTTGAACACTAGTTTGCTTACAAGTTAATCTTGGCCATTACATGAGGACACTGTTTTTTGACATTATGCAAGCTGAGGATGTGCTGTTTATATGCATTTTATCATCGAAGCCAGAGACCAGAACGACAAGTAGGAAATGGCGAGAAGCAGCCATGCAGGTTAGTAAAATATTATTGTCATTATGAGTATGGTATCATTGTATTTGTTTCTGGTAACATCTGTACATGTGTGCATCGCACAACTTTCTATGAAATAATGAGTATAACAACAATAAAACATGCTACAGAATCAATCACACTTAACATAGTGTCACTATTAAGTATGTTAATGTGTCTATCCAATGACATTGCCCATCACAACCCAAGTCAATTGGCAATATTACCTGGGAACACATTTAGTATTTTAATTTAGGCAGTAGAATATTGTATAACTTCATGTATGCCTCTGCTGTTATTGCTGTAGAATATGCATGGTCAAAATATACAATACACAATCAATCTTTTACTAGTAATTGTTTTGACATACATAATAAGTCACTAGTGTCCGATATAAAAAATTGACAGATTAATAAATTTCTAAATAACCGACAACGTTTTTTTATCCCCCAAAACATTATGTACCCAAATGTGGATCTCACCTTTAAGAATTTGCAGTTTTGCTTTGCAAATGACAAACAAGCACACATTTGTTTTAGTTGGGGGTCAGAATAGTCTCGTGACAGCAGGTAGTAATATCACTGATCCCATGATTAAAATTAATAGTTACATGAGTGAAAAACATTTAGAACCTTACATTGGCCCATAGCCTGCATTGTTACCTGCAAGGGTTGTAAACATCATGATCAAAGTACAACAGAGGACTGCTGTTACTAATTGCAGTTAACAGCCTAGTGCAAATTAGGCAATAAGATCACAATCTTATTATTCAGACTATATTATAAATTGCAAACATCACTGCCTGGATGAACGCATATCTAAATAAAATTATTTACATAAATTAAACAAATTGTATTAACATTTTAAAATGGAAATTAAATAATTATATTAAAAGGATGCACACATCATGTAACATCCTGTCAAAAATAAAATAAGTTTGTAACAAAGATTTACGTTACGAATTCGAAGATAGAATTTATTTTTTATTTAATATGTGTCATTGTGTGGCCATACAAGTATAATTGCTCTGTTTAGGTTTGAATTGCAAAATAATTTTTCGATACCTGTTGAACTACATATTACTTACCTACTACCTACTTTGGTCGAACGAACGAGTCTGCACGCAAATCGCACATAGATAACAGACCGATATTCCCAACATTGTGTCATTCATTGACAGATGTCTTGGTCAGTCATAGGCATAGCTCATGCAGGCATCTGTCAGCACGGTCGGGCAACCCAGCTTTCTCCAGACAACATACAAATTCGATGTGCGTCGACATTGGGACGCAGTATCCACACAAACACAATGCCACATTCACATTGTTCCCAAAATCAAACATCCTCGATTCCATAAAAATTGCGATCTTTTCTCGCCGTCTCGTCGACTCTCGGCGGGGTTTAATTGACGCCTCGCACCTCGGCTCGCACGCTGGGTTAAGCAAGAATTAATGGCTTTACGTGTGTCACTTGTGCTATAGATGCTTCTCTCACTTGTGCTACAAATGCTTCCTCTGTCGGATCCATTTTCTACTGTGATTTATCCAAGACCACTAGCAAATAGCGTAGCTCCTCGCTAACGTAAAACACTTCCGACATTTGTAAACAACAGAAAAATAGTCCGGACTGACCTTCCTTTCGGTAGGCCCGCCCCTTGAAGCCTGTCAAAATCTGCTCTCGGGAAGTGTCACGTTTCGAATTTTTTCATTGGTTAAAAATCGTAATAATATAATTTCACCTTTTTATTACGAATGCAAATAAATATTATTTGTTGACACATAGGACCCCTTTCGTGTATAATAAGGTACCATATCTTTGTTTTTGCGCAGAAATGTCTAATAACGAAGAAAACCGAAAGAAACCAAAATTTTACATGGGCTAGATAGGAGGTAATCAAACCACTCGGCTTGGAATAAAGATGGCGTTACGCAGTGTTCTATGACGACGATTTAGGCACTGAAAATATTTTTTCCCAGTTTGTCTGATAAGTGAATATGCTTCTTTCACCATTAATGTATACTTATATAGTATACATTTAGGTATATGGAATGTTACAGCTGTGTTTCAGTTCCCCTTTAAAGACTGAATCACCGTCTGGGCGCTCGGGACATTGAAGCGGTCCATCTACTTGTCACACGGTCGCGACACGTTGTCGTAGAACATTCCCCGGATGATAGCGATTTTGGATGTCGTTTTCACGGCGTTGTTGATCGCGACGACACGGGTGATTAGCCAGACGGCATTGGGACAACCTGAAGGTGGGTATGTCGTAATGTATATTTTGTGAATGCTACACAATTATATGTACAGTTTTTTCAGTCCATGATTAGTATCGCGAAGAGCACGATTATGCTTATTCGGCATCATTGAAGCAACCACTCAAGATGCAGTGCCATGTATATAATATGTCGTGGTTGAGAGTGCAGATTGAAGCCTATTCTGTGGTTGTTTTATTCAAGCGGACCGGTTTATTTTTTTAACTGTTTTTTATGACTACATCCATACCTGAGCACACACACTCACACGCGCACATTCATACATACACCAACACTGTCATATACTCAAGCAAGTTCGTGCATGCGTACGCGCTCACTTTGCGCAACTAGGTAAGCATTTTATGTGTCAACAATGGTGGCGTGACTAAGCCGTGTTTGCGTCACCTTTCATTTTACATACGAGGTATAATTACGTACTGCGCTATTTGTGAATATTACGATATCACCCCACTATTTTGATTATAGGGCCTGTAAGTGGGTCACATATATGGCGAGACTCCGCGCGACTAGAGCTGATTGGGGACAAGAATAGTATTGTAACGATGGATGACAGTTGTAGCTTCCGATTGATGAATACTAGGAAAATCATGTCTTAAATATCTTGTGTTATACCATACATACACCAACACTGTCATACACTCAAGCAAGTTCGTACATACGTACGCGGTAACTGCGCAGCCAAGTAAGCATTTGATGTGACAACAATGGTGGTGTGACTAAGTCGTGTGTGCGTCACCTTTTCACAGTTGATCCCAAGTTGCTTTCGGTATTCGCAAAAATAATTTCTTTAAATCTGATCTCACCCGCTAAACGTATCTGATTACATGTAACATTGTTACAGTGTCACGTGTGTTGCAGGGGTGGGAAGCCCTGGATGGAATGTCTCGGCGACTGCTGTAGATGGCTTGGTCAAAGTAACCGCTCAGTACACGCCGAAGTCGACGGAAGATAATCGGTTGGTAAGACATCGTGATCTCAATATCTGAATGTGGCATTAATAATGCGATATGGACAACACCCACGAAATGTCGTCAATTGTTTTTCTTCTGAAATATCCATCATAAAAATTAGCGCAGCATTTTAGTGGTGTTTGCAGCACCAGCCTCGGTAAAAGGTGTCACGCCCACGGTACATACATTATTACACGAATATCTTCAACACTATATGGTGAATAATAAATACATATAGTGCATTTGTTCACAAATTTCTCTATGAAATGTTTTTTTTTACTACAATTACACTAACATTAATTATGCAGAATTCTTAATGGCCCTGCGACACTGAAAAGTATGGTGTTCCGAACGCTTCTCGAATAACATTTTTGACATTCGTTTTGAATTCTATCTGGGTTCTAGCTGGGTTCGTGATGTTCCAGGAATGTTCTGGCAGTTCGTAAGGACATTCGGTGCTGTTGTAAATTATTTGTAATAAACGCAAGAATAACAAATGTACATGTCGTAAATAGGCCGATCTGCGCAGGTTCTACTTCTGATGTGCCCAGCCGGAGACGCTGTCAACACGAGTTCCTCCAACAACCTCGTTTTCGCGACGATGTGCGGCACGTGCGTCGGCGTCCGCGCGCGCTCCGTCGTCATGTTCACCGTGCGTGATCGCGATCACCATCAACCGTGTCTTCATCGGATCATTCAGACAGACGGTCTATGTCCCCGACGGCATCCCGTGGCGCCCTGTCGAGATAGTCCGAATTCCGACGCGGGTCAACTCCTCTGTGGTGCTCGTCTGGCGCACGGCGTACGCGGCGCCCTCCGACGGATTCCTTCTGACCTACTGGTGCGCTGGAAACGGATCGACGCTGGCGCACGAGCTGAGGACGAGAGCGCGTCTCGTGACGCTGAAACAGCTGGACGAGTGCGAAGAGTACGAAGTCAGGTGCGCAGATACACGTTGCCGTGTCGAGCGGTACCTTTGCATTTTTTTTTATTGTACAGCGCTTTGAGCATTTTTGGATATTGCGCTTTATAAATAATAATAATAATAATAATAATAATAATAATAATAATAATAATAATAATAATAATAATAATAATAATAATAATTATTATTATTATTATTATTATTATTATTATTATTATTATTATTATTATTATTATTATTATTATTATTATTATTATTATTATTATTATTATTATTATTATTATTATTATTATTATTATTATTATATGGGATCAGCTGTAATCCGGCTAGACGGTGGCGGGGTTGCATAAATAATCGGTTGTATGTGTGTACGGCCACTTGGCCAATCGTTGAGTACCATTAAAGCGGTGATCGCCTCGTAGCCGTACCATTTTATGTATATTTACAGTACATTCAAAGCTATTTAATATGTTATGTATCGCAGCTGGTATTCAGTGGTTTGCGCTAGCGGTAGAGGTATAGAGATCCGGCGAAATTACATACTATAGTCTGTATGGGTCACAATGATAGCCGTTTCCCGGCAATTACCACCGTGCGAGCATGTATGTGTAAAGGCGTATATGGGGAACTCATTTTAATTACATTGGGATGGGCTCGACGCGCGCTCGTAACATTCCAAAAACGGTAAACAAATATTTAATTAAGTTTCGCGCTCTCCGTATTAAGCAGCTTCGCGGTAGATCTCGACAACCGTGGACAAAATAAGAAGACGTATGTATGGTTATTAAACAGCATCTTTGAATAACGCTTCTGTACAAGGCTAAATTTGTTATGAACTGATTACAGGTTGTGCACTGTAAACGAATACGGTATTAGTCCTCCGCTTGACTTCCGGTTCTGCGCGAACGTGACACAAACCCAAATCTCCCCGCCTATGACTTTGTTGAGGATAGGGGTCATTGGTGAGTAGGATTCCCGTTGTTGTTTTGGTGTTATTAGGCAGATGCACACATGCGTTCTGTGAATATTATTCTAGTTGTCGAATCGTCTAAACCGGAACTTCACATCTTACTATGTGTTTTATTATCATTTCATGAGGCACTGGTAATTTTCATTTGTTTCCAATCGCTGTCAGATATTACAGCATCACCTCTTGCGCCATCTTGAAGGCGAGTACCAGGTAGTCTATTTACGGTGAGATTAATATATGTTATTATAGTCATTTTTTATTATAGTCATTTTCAACAATTATGGGCCTACGTTTCGAGGTAAGGTCCATCTTTTCCAGCCCATAAACATTTTAATCAACACTTTAAACATTTAAAGGGAAACAAAAGTCAACGCTTTGGTGATATGATTAATAAAAAGTAACAACTTCCAACAACAGTCATATTTTTATGTCAGCTGTTTACCAGAAAAAAAGAACACATAGCCATCGAAATTCTATGGACTACGCCATTTTAGAAATAGAATGACGTAGCGGAGTCAACTGGGTCGGCATGAACTGTGCACACTGTCTTTTACTTTCTGACCTAACCATAAAAACAGCCGCCAAACGTCTCCTCACATATCTTACATACATAGACATACAATATGGTACAAAAAACTCACTTGCATTCCTTACACGAAGAAAATTCACAAAACAAACGCGCAGATCTCGACAGCAACTCGACTTCATCGGCGGCTACGCAGTTGCCGTAAAATCGCTATATAAGTTAGCTTTACATAAAAACAGTTAGACGGCGCGTTTGTGCGCGCGAATATTTATAAACTTTACTTACTGCATTCGCACGCGCGAAATAGTTTAATTACTTTTAAATAATACAATAATAATTAATTATTATCATCACTATGATCTGCAGGAAATTATTAGTTTTATTATGATATAATAATATGTTATTTCATATAACGCCATATCCATAATTGTGTGTGGCGCTTCACAACATACTGCTACACCCGGTCGTCTGGTAGCCACACTGTGTCTGTCACTATCAGTTCCAACAAATCCACTGGACCAGTGTTTCAGTTCTCTGGTCGATTCAAAGGGTAACAGACAGTTCATTGATACTGTCTTTCCTTGCACTGTTGCTACAACCGTATGAGGAACAGTGTGGCATATTGCTGTCGCGATGTCATGCAAAGCGACGTAAAGCACCGCTTGGCTCTCCTTTGTTGTGACAGCTGAACCAGCAGTCGGCACCGTGAAGTATTATTTTTCCACAATGCAAACAGAAGCTGTATTTTGTTTGGTTGCATCGACCAAAATGGTCCGGTTCATGGTGTCGGTGGTTTTGCTATATTTTTACACTTTAAGACCACTTTCTGAATAAACCATTAATGTGAACAATTATTTGATTGTAGATGCGAATGGTTAGTTTGTGTAAACTCTTTTAGGTGCATAACACCAAACCGTTGACTTTTGTGCCCTTTAATAATTTAGATAAGCTGCAAATGCTCATATTTTGGGAGGTTCCGCCTAGATTTTAAACCGGCAAATGTAAACTAGATATCTTGTTGACATAAAATGTAGTGTAACGAGGGTTCCACTTAACCTCACTTTCATTGGGAGTTGTACTAATGTCACTTTGTTACAACTGTTACCGTTCGTTTTGTTGCAGTCGGATTAACGGTTTCATGTTGTCTGCTGGTGTTTGCTCTTTCAATTATTGGCAGTTTGACATTTCGCCACTTCCGGTAAGTGTTGCGGGGGACCGAGATAAATACATGTAATGGCAATAGTGTCAAACGGTGGCGCCTCCTTACGGCGCAAGCGGCACACAGGAAATTATCCGACTAAGTACGAGAGTCCGGTGACAAATACGTAGTTTCACTGTTCGCTGCCTTCAGATAGCATCACAGTTTTGGAATAATTCACAGGTTTTTGTATATAATAATTAGTAATGTTTATATAGAGTGGATGTTTTTTATAACGAAATTAAGTTACACAATACAAAACATAAAAAGTAGATGATGAAAATAAGGTGCGCCACCT
>JAODUO010002053.1:22500-42188 GCA_025642075.2 Ridgeia piscesae
CAGCACCTCGGACTGAAGCTTAGTTACGCTTGGACCATGGCGAAATCTATAACGGTGGTTTTACTGCTCTGTCTGCTGTCTTACCAGGAATGTTCAGGTGAGTCGCAGCACTCGAGTCAGCTAGTCTTTCCGTCCTAGTGCAAACACAATTTTGTTGCACACCTGTCGTAGGTGTCCTGAACCAGGAAGTATGACATTCATTCAAATCGTGCATGATACAGATTAGAACTACACAATGTGCTCAATATCTACAGGAAACAATATCACGAACGCTTCTATTTACAATACACAAATCAATGTATATATGTGTTTATATTCAGGTAATAGTTAACTCAATGCGAGAAGACTCGTGCATGATCCTTCTAAATTGCTGGCTGCAGTGCTGACCTCAGGTGTGCGTGCAAATATAGGTACTGACCATAAGCCAACAAATGGCGGCGCAATAAGATATCTCAAGGATGGGCGAGACATGTTTGTATCGATCTACGCATATTTTACAATTTACATAACCGAACGTCTAACTGTTGTGTGCCCGTCTGTCATTACGTCAAGGGTATGTGAATCCATCTCCAACACCACGCTCCGTCATTTTTGATATGGTTTTAAAGACACTGAATACGTGATTCTATTACAAACGGTTACAATATCGCCCCCGGAGGGTACTGCTGTTGTTACGCTCCAGCAGTTCGGACAGGTGTTGTGAAATCCTGAGAGCGACGACGCGTATCGAAGCTGGCCGGTGTATTGCTTACTCATGCCGGTTGACCTGTTGACACACTTAACCCGCACAGGACAATTCGCGTCGTGTCACGGCAGAATGAACAGTCGCCATCGCAACAGCGACATGTATTCCCGGCCCTGAGGCACAGTCGTGACGGCCGGGCTCGTCGCTCGTAGTCGGCATCTGGGCGGCCGCAACACTCGGACCATCGGCCCCGGGAGCAACGGTTGACCGATCGCATTCCTGTCCGCCTTGTGAGGCCACTGCTAGACAACAAAGGAGTACATCGTATCTACGGAAACGTAAACAACCCGAGATCCATATTAAGCGAAAAACACACTCGAATTTCTACTAGGAAGCCACACACGTACACATGTCCATGTAAGGCTTGTGGAAACCAGTGAAATCTTACCAACATGGAATCTTCTATGGCGGTTTCTGAGCTGTGGTCTCATCGACGATGCATACACATGTCGGTGGCGTAGTACAACCGCCTGAGTCAGCCAGACCAGGCAAATGAAACTTGGACTGCTCTGTGTGCTCACTTCCCCAGTTCACTGATTCGTTTTCGGAACAGTCGCCCTTTCTGATATGACTTCAGACACTGTCTTTGCTGCCCACCAGGGACTGACGTTAGCTCGTCTAAACACTAACAGCTCACTGGCTAACTTGGACGACCTTATACTTTTTCTTCAGCATTACCAAACTTGATTCAGTCTCGTCAAATGAGAGCCATTCCTTCCTTGTTACACGGTAGCTGGCCGCAGAGATCGCACGAGACATGGCTGGGGCGTCATATGTTATGTCAGAAGCCCCATCCAGGCCAAGCCGCTGATGAACTCGCCACCGGCCATTTGTAATGGGAGGCCTCTACAGACCACCTAGTGCCTCCATATCCAAGTTCATCGTTGAACTTGACGATGAACTGCAATGCCTTCTCGGGAACACGGAAACGTACTAACTTGATGACATTAATGTTGACGTGTGCACTCAGAGGGGCATTGAATTTCTCCAGGGCACCGGCGACCACGGACGGCATCAACTGATTGACCAAGCTACGCGTACCAACGCTACATCGGCCTCGACCATAGACCTAATATATTATATTAATAGTCACCTCACAACCAGGAAATCTGGTGAACTCTGAAGTAACTCCACTTGGTATCACGGACCTTGATATTGTAGTATGCGTGAAAAGTGTAAACCCGCTAAACTTCCTCCTAAGTATGTAAAATCTAGAAACTGGAAACATTCTGATGAGACAAAATACCAAGATGATTGTGCAAACTTTCTATTTAATGACTTACTGCAGGCTAAAAGAATAGAGAATATTTTAAAATAATTTGTTGTTCATGTTACAAATTCTCATGCACGGCTGAGAGAATCCAGGGTACGTGGTAGTGACATGCCCTGGATTATTGTTGATTTACGAGAACAAATATATAAACGTGATCCCTTAGACGAAGTGACGGCACGTTCAAAATCACCTAGTGCCTATCAAAATTATTGATCCCAAAGAAATAAGGCCAGAATCTGCTTAAAACAGGCTAGAAAGGATTACTGTGACACTGTCATCAAAGAAACTGCCAATAAACCAAAATCATTATGGGATAACCTAAAACAACTGCTTCCCAAGTCTACATCTACCTCGACTCTAAGTGTGATGGTAGGGGACGCGGAGGTGTCTGATTCGTTGGGAATTGCTGATGCGTTTAACGCCTTCTTCACAACGGTCGGCAGTGACCTGGCTAAACAGTTTGCTAACCAGGCACACAATCCCCTCGCCCACACCTCAAACTTCGAGCCTTTTAAATTAATAACTGCATCTCAGGTGATGACGCTACTCTCTGGAAAGTTCATCGCATATGGAATTATGGCGAGATCCCTTAAAGTTGCAGCAAATGAATTCTCTTTCCCCTGGCGACTATTTTTAACTTTTCACTGTTGACAGGGACGATCCCGAATGTGTGGAAGCAGGCCGTTGTGACCCCTGTCTTTAAAGAGGGAGATCGCCAGAATACCTCTAACTATAGGCCAATATCGGTACTTACTTTGTGCATAAAAATCTTTGAAAGATTAGTTCACGAGTACCAATTGTATGATCATGCAACTAAACACAATATCCTGAATCCGTTCCAGTCAGGCTTTCTACCTAAGTATTTACCAACCACAGCTCTACCAGATGTCTCTGACTATCTATATGACTAAAGACAGCATGGCAAAATCACAGGTGCCACATTCATTGACTTGAAGAAAGCCTTTGATACTGTAAACACAACCATTTTGCTATACAAACTCTCTGCCATCGGTATGCAGGAAACTAAATTATCATGGTTTAAAGATTATTTTGCCAACCGTACGCAACATGTAAGAATCAACGAAGCAGCATCCAATGTGTTACCTCCTGTCAGTGTTGGTGTAGCCCAGGGTTCAGTCCTGGGACCTCTACTGTTCACTCTGTATATCAACGATTTGCCGAGTGTGCACAGTAAGGTCGTTTTATACGCTGCGATACAGCTTCTTTGTCTCAGGGGAACTTGCACAAACCATCCAGACACAACTGACTGACGATTTAAATGCTGTCAGCCAGTGGCTAAATGTCAATAGATTGACTCTGAACGTAACGAAATCTAAAACTATGCTCTTTGATACGCAACAAAACGTGTCGAAAGTGAAGGGGGGGGGACGTAAACTCAAAATTGGGGGGAATCTGTAGAACACGTAAGTTGTTTCAAGTACCTGGGCCTTTGGTTTGATCCTTCTTTAAATTGAGGAAAAAACATGTAGACTGCATCAGTAAACAAATCTCGCAACGCATTATTGTGCAGCCACGAATTCTGCTTTTCATCTCCACAACCACAGCAAGCACTCTCTTCAAAACTCCCATCATGGATTACGGGGACAACGTATGGTCCAAGGGACCTCAAAGTAATTTGAACCGATTAAAAAAACTACAAAAGAAAGCGGGCAGAGTGATTCTCCACGTGTCTAACATTCACAGCTCACTTGGATGGCTGACATCCAAAAACAACATAAAGTTACACAAAACCTTGATGGTTGGCAAATGCCTATTGGGGGGTAATACCTTCTTACCTCAGGGGCAAATTCATACGTGCCAAAGACGTTCACACCTACTCGACACGAAACGCTAATTCCAATCTGTTTGTACCACGGGTCAGCAATCATGCCTAAGAATCTGTTCTGCTATGAAGGAGCTGTGCTGTTCAATACTCTAAGTACCTCTATAAAAACCAGCCAAACCTACAAAGAGTTCAAACATACTGTACCTCGCAGTTATACCATGTTTATGTCATACTGTCGATTTTATTTATTAACCTAAATTTTATTTATATTTTGTGTTTGTTGCATCATGTATTTTACTATTTTACATCATTTAATATTGCATGCCTGTACGATTGTATGTATGAGGACCCCACTGAAAAGAGGTCCAGTGTATATTTTAATGTGCGCTGTATTTAGCTTTAGAATAAATATATTTATTATTACCTCGTGGACGGTTTTAGAATGATATATGGCGTTGTCCGCTAGCATTGTAAGCGAGAACACTAACATAGCTGCACGTCTTTCCGCTGTTCGTCAGGCTTTGCCTTTGTCCATCCTCGCGCGCCAGGTGTCGCTGCGGCTAATTACGTCAGTACCATCCGTTTCAAAAATCCTCTTTAACGTCAGCCAATGAAATCACCCTTCATGAGTGTGGTCGGTCTCCTTTTGGGTGATTTCAACCACACCCTGCATGCAATGTTTAGGCTGTGAATGGGTCATTATACTGGGATTCCCAACAGTCGAGTAACCGTCTTCAAATTGGGGCGACTATTTGCTCTGTTCCCACGGCTGACGCAGTAGTGACTGGCGAATTCAACTGCTGTAACTGTATGCTTCGACTCCGCTCACTCCCCAGTTTTACGGAGACGGTCGGCCAGGGGTATAGTTGCGTAGCGCAACGAGCCTGGCTTAGAAGGATGCCTTTGCCAACGACGTTGATAACATGTGATATGTGAATTACATTCCTGAAAGATGCTATGTCACAACCAAAATTATGGTTTAACCTTTGCCAACACGGTGGGCAAAGGTTAAATTTGTGAATTATATTACTACGGCGACGTGAAATCTCCTGGAGCAAACATTTATGTATACAGTTGATACGTTAACAACTATCCCTGTTTTTGTCATAAAGATAATCTTCTGAAACAAACAAACAAACAGATAATAATTTCAAAAGGATATACGACGAAAAGCACGTGTTCAGGCGGCAACCATTACATTTTGTTGACCGATTGGAGGAGTTTATTAAAGGGCAAAAAAAGGCAACGGTTTCGTGGCGTACACCTAATAGAGTTAATATAAAGTAACAATTTCCACATATACTCAATTTTTTAACGCCAGCCGTTTACCTGAAAAATATTTTTGAACACCCAGCCATCGAAATACTATGAGCTACGCCATTGCCGACGAAGAATGACGTCAGTAAGCTGAGGCTTCTCCACAGATTAGTTATTGATAAATCCGTCTGGAGGCGCTGTGCGCATATAAAAATGGCGTGTTTGTTATGGATTATCTAAATCGGATCATTTAACGGATGCAGAAATATCTGGATATAGATTCCAGCCGCAAAGAAAAAGGCACGTATTGGAAGATACACTAGAGGCGAGTGACCACGAAAGAAAGACACACGGGAAGCTGAACGTACAAAAACAAAACTAGCAGAACGGTGTCAACGGTGGCGGTGCCGAACCAATTTGTTGATGCGGGACAAGTTTGTCTGCTGTCATGAAATGGCTGCAATTGGCAACGCGGGGAGCATATTGATGAAGGTAAATATTAAGTTGTCTATTATTGTTATTGCTTAAATATTATTATCCGAGGCCCGGGACTGCGTAATGATCGTATTATTAAAACGGAAATATGATCGCTTGGGCTTGGGCCAGCCGGGTCACCTCAGTGACCTCAGGCTTGCCGCATTCAACAAAGACTAAGTATGTGTCACTTATTACGTTTTATGGTAATAACACATTTGTAAGACTTGGTGGGGTTTATCATTTAACATAAATTGCATTGAATAGCTCCAATGAAATTTAATGAATCAGGTCCCACAATTGTGCAGGTGTGTCTATTGGGGAAAAAAAAATCCATACAAATGAATAGTCAATACCTTGCTTTTTTTTTGCATCCCCCAGGTGTGGACACCCATCACATTTGTAATAATAGCAGCTAAGTTATAACATGATCTAAATGCACCGCCTACACAGCAATGGCAGGCAGTTACGATTATTTTATTTCAACAGGGTTATCTTCTACAGGGTTATCTTCTCATCATTTTGCATGTGTCTTATGGATTCATATATAAACATAGATAATGAGTTTGTTTAAAGAACCCAGAGATATTAGTGACGAGATGAATACGGGAAATGTGTCAGAATTCATGTTTTGTGAAATTATGTTCATTCAGAATAATAATCCATGTTTGCAATGATTCTATAAAACATTTCTTAATTTTTGATTTTTTATTACAGGTGGACTGTGTGTATTATGAAAAGTCGGATTTGAAATTCTCTGCTTCGAGCAACTGGTGCTTCGGAATGTATTGGTTGCACTGAACTATATACAGATAGACAACTGGCAACTAGATCCATCAACACACAAGTAAGTACACTGTGCATACATTTTATACAATTATGTTGCAATAAATTAATGCATCAAATAAAAAAAAATACAACATCAAACAAAGTAACTATAAATAAAAAATAATAGTTATCATTACTTATAGATACATGGAACCATTAAAATTTTTTATGTAGTGAAAATGGCAGGTATATTTGTGAAATAGTGCATAGTTCCTACTACGGGCCAAAGTATAGAATGGATCATAAGTAAATTATAGTGCCTAGTCTTTTCACAATAATAATCTAATTGACATTTTCTCGGGTTACCCATTATGAGAGACAACCCAAATAGGGAATGCAGGGACTGGAATTGTCATTAAAGGTTTTAGACAAGATGTTTATGTTTGACAGCTTTCAGAATGGTTCAATCAAATTAATAAACATTTCTTGAGCTTACTACAATACCCTAATTCTTTTTATTCTAAATTATAGAAATAGATCGTCAATGGTTTCTAATGCCACACAACGATTTAAAAGTGCATATTGTCAACATTAGATGCAATATGCTATAATACTGCCACACATTTTTTTCTTAAAAAACACCACATGTCTTTAATGATATATTTTAAATTAAAAGGATCATTGATTAATTTTCATCTTATTTACAATGTCATATGTATATTTATCTGAACACGTTTATTTCGGGTTGCTCAGGGGGGTTCTATAGGCAGTTTACTGGTGGGTTCACAGCAAGTTGGGCCGGAGTGTTCATCGAGTACTGCCAGCATGCACAGCCACCTAATCAGGACAAAGTTCCCTGTCTTCGTTTGGGAGGGAAAAATATCACTTTGCTCCGAAGACTTGACTAATGTACAAAACATTGAGCCATGCAGCCCGCATATCTTCCTTACTCGGTTTTGGCACATTTGCCCCGATCAAGCAACCCCGTTGGTACAGTGATTAGTGGCAGTGTAACTTTTCCCATCACCACATGGATTATGTGGCTCATCAGCATGGGTAGACGGTTATGTCGGACTTGTGTTCTGTTGCGCAACCTCCAGTTTAATCATTGTGTCTCGAAGATGACATCTGTGTTAACAGGGATGCATGGGACAAGACGTGGTCGATAATTCCCCGCAAAGCAGTAACATCAATCGTGATTTCATTCCTACAATGAATATAGTGCTTGCATTAACTGATTGTATTTAGACAACTTTAAACTTTTTCTACATGATTATAAAATGTCTAATTTTTTGTAATTTCATTTGATAATCATGTAAGAAGTCTTGTTTTAGTAACCAAACATTAGCCAAATTAGTAACCATCAGTTAAATAACAACACATTGACCAGGAATTCCACTATCACATTCCACTCCCAATTATCACTTGTTGTTCTAATCTTAATGTTTCACTTTGTATCATTATAAATGACTGTATTTTTTTGTATTTTTATATTATATTTTAATACATTCAGTCATAATGACGTGTTATTTATTTTATTTTATCAAAAACCCAGAAGTTATTAATTACACAAGTAGCTGTATTCATAAGTGTTTACAGCTGTGTTTCGTCCCCCCATGACACAGTTACTAGGAGTTTATTCAAATGCCATACCTGTATTATCTTAGAAATATGAAGCAATACTGCAATTACTGTGTGCTAATTTATACAGCTTGGTGCAATATGAAGAGAACTGTATAAGCAAGGATTCAAATGCAACTTATTGCAAAAGTCCTCTTATCGCAAAAGTCCCTTTGTAGTTACGACTGCTGTCATACATTCATAGAAGTGCTGTCTCTTGGGGCAGGTAACTCTGATACACATCCACTGGCCAGTATGACAGAATTTAGTGAGCTAGGGGAAAGGCTCCCAGAAAGTGCCGTGCTGTGATGACTGACTTCAGGCAGGGATTGAATGCTGTGAACTTTGCTCCAGATACATTGTCGTATCTTCTTCCTCAACAATTCAGCGTGTGCACATGCGTGTGGATGCCCAATCACTGTTTTCTGTAACCAACAACAAAGGAATGTGAAATAATTCATTGCATTGGCATTTCCTCTGGTTATTCATATGAATTACCAGAAATTGAGAAACACAGCCATATTGTGAGAATGCAGCAGACAATATCAATCAAGGTATGAATTTTCACTATATAATTATCTAAATAAAACTTAGTTTTTTTTTAATTATCACTTACAGGTGACAATAGATCTTTAACCAGTGGATATCGACGTCACATCTAAAAAGCTAATAAAACATCAAAATAAACATAACTTGTTTCAGATAAAATGAGTAGTTTAAATGAAGATTTAGTTTAAAACATGCATGCAGCAACTGTCCATGGTTTAAAAAATCATTGAAACCAAGCCCTTCGTATAAATACTGCTACTCGAAGGTGAAACTAATTTTTAAAGTGTCCATGGTGTCAAAGTGCATGCAGAAACTTGATAAAATTATGATAAATATAGTCAGATGTGTATCTATAATTGGAAACTAACAGAAAAAAGCAACTAACAAAACTTTGTAAAAACTTAATTTTAAATAAATACTGACTGAATTTCTAGTTTTCAGCATCATAAAAATTTCATTGTTTCTTAGCATATATCTGAACACACTGATCATAAGTTTTACTAGCTGTATTAATCAATGTCCCACTCTGGACATTTACATCGATGGAAATAAATGTCTATGTCACTATGAGCGGTTACTAATTTACGAAGAAGTGCCAACGACAATCCAAACCACGGTCCCTCCGCCGATGACATATTTTCACCCATGAGACGTGTCTGTTCAAGTTAGTTATTCAAATTTCTTCTAAAGGCTAAATTATTTATTCTGCATTGTACTAAATTCTGCGATAATATAAATTTTGCTATTGTCCTAGCTTGGTTCAAGTATATCTTAGTCTTTACACATGTGGATATGATACCATAGAAACAGATTAGCTGTCATCGATGGAAACCCCCTCGGGGATCGTCAACACATCGATGACCGACCATCATCAATCGATAGCCGGTCTACGGCGGTCAACACTACTTTTAACAGCACAAAACGTTACGTGTGCTTGACGTCTGCAAAAAACACAATTAAATGCACAGAAACAATAGTACATCATACTAACCTTCTTGCGATCTGATCTTTATGTCTCGGCCAGCTTTATATATGGGTTTCTTCGACGGTTTAGCTTTTGGTCCATCCATGGCTAAATATTGTCAGCCCTGCCCGGGGTTTTAAAAAGACGACGGTCGGCGACGTTTTTGGGATCTTGTTCCATCAACTGTTGAAAATGTCTACTTCATAATTACTTGTTGACCACAGATTTAGGTCTGGGGACTGCCTGTCCGCCAACTAAACGAAGACTCGATGTTGTTGTGCCGTAGGCAAACGTCTGACGTCGCAGGAAGCTGACCGGCCTCAGCAGAGACCTGAATGCCGCGCCTTATTGGCCAGGCCAAGCCAAACGAATACGTCACCGGTTAAGATGGTGGTGTCTAGGCATCATGGATTTCGTTAGATTTTTAGACTTTAAGGTCACATTCTGAGTAAACCGCTGACGTTAAAAAATTGAATATATGTGGAAATTGTTAGTTTGTAGAAACTCTATTAAGTGTATGATACGAAACCGTTGCCTTTTTTTGCCCTTTAAGCAACGACGATACATCAACTATATCATCAAGCGCTCTAACCTGGTCTGTTAAAGTTTTCAGCCTGAACACAGCGTTACGTTATTTTCCAGGAGCTTACTGTCGGTTCGCGAACTCGTCGGCGAGTCAAGGGTCTTGTAGCTTCCCCTGTCGCTGCACCAAAGGCTGTGATGCAACCACTGGTCAGTGCATCAACGACGGACACTGTCAAGACGGTCATCCGAGTGGTTATCCGTGGAGAGGGATCGCGTGTCAGACTGGTTCGTGATAATGTAGATCAACCCCCAACCTCATTATAAACGCTGTAAAAATGTATATTATTTTCGCTGTTGTTATGTTATTAATATTAAATACATTAATTTTTTTATACGTGTGTTGAAATGTATCGAATTCAAAACAATGACGAAAAACACTGGGTAAGATAACGGTAGCGGTGACGTTTAATGAAAAAAGATTAGTAATTTACAAATAAGTACATACAACACGTATCAAGATTGTTCGCAGAGAGTTAGTACCAAATATAATACCACCTCGACCTCTCTGGGAAACGTCCAGCCACGTTGCAATTGATGGTCGTACACGAGCATCCACCACTGTTTATATGCTTTGTAATAGAGTGCAAAGACTCGGGGTTACAACTGCGAACTCTCGACTAAGTTCGGTTCGAATCCTGCGCTGCGGTGTTAAAACCTTGGGCAAGGTTTTTCACTCTGCATTGCTCCAGTTCATTCAGCTGTATAAATGAGGACCTGGCTATAGACAGTGGTGGATATGTGTACGAACATCCTTCGTGCATTAATTGTAGCATATGGCTGGATGTTTCCCAGAGAAGCAGAGATGGTGTCTGAGTGAACGTTTGTAGTAACCAATCATACAGCTGGTTATTCTGTAGCAACAAAGAGTGAAAGAGTTCGGGCAATGTTTAAGAAAACAACAACAGAATCCGACCGTGGAATTTCTTAATTCAGATTTTGATGCGTCTCACACAAATACTAAATTGGAGCCACATTCCACAGACCAATGGAACAATAAAAAAGTTCCTGTTATATTAATACTAGTTTAATTTCACCCTGGGCAATCACAGAGATTGAAATGGTACATAAAACATGCAAAGTATATTTGTTAAAAATATATTGAAATAATATATAATTTACGACATTAGCATAAATATAAATTATAATGTAGAGAATATACAATATGTATCTGTAACGCTAATTTAAATAATTTAAGACATTAAAACACATTTTCTGTATTTATTTGACTAAACTTATTAGCAAATTATAAATAGTTTAAAACATTAAAATAAATAGATCTAAAAAATAATTTAAGGCATTACAATATTCGACACATCTCCCTATCAGCAAAAAGGGAGCGAGCCTCCTGTTTTTATTGTACAATAAGGTTACACAATTAAATTAAATAAGTGGTATCGTTCCAACAGCCCAACTATGCTTGAACGAACCATGTGTTATTGGTTATGCTTCGTGACGAATCAATTGTTTGCCCTCAGAAGATTCGTCGCCGTGAACGGCAAAAGCCATATTGATTGCGTAGTGTTGACAGTAGTCTCGCTTAACCGACTGTCGGTAGACTGCGGAACTACGCCGAGAAGACTGTCTGGTGACTTTGCCGGCTTTTGAATATTATCCGTGTGGGGGTAAACAATGCTGCCACCACACGGACACTGGTTAATCCTGATTCCTATTTTATAAACAACTGCAAATTTGTATTTCTGTTTATTTTTGTATTAATTTAATTTTGAATAGTTTTTAGAATATAGCATTATCTGATAAAAAGTATCGTTATTTAATTTGTTATTTCAAATTCGGCCTGAGAACCAATCAGCGTCTCTGCCCTAATGTGGGGTAAGGCCGCCCTGGCGGTTACAACTGCAGCCCACTAATTCCCCGGGCAGAGATGAGGAGCTTAAAAGTGCTGCCATCTCACGGAACCTGAGTAACCGAGGCTATGTTGACATCTGTAGCTCCGCTCCCATTCGGTAACGACCTAATGCAGCGGGGCGATTGTTATAAACATTGAACACTTAAATTATACGGTTGGTTCTGCATCATTAAAACATACTTGGGTTGCCAATACCTTGTAATAGATTAAATTTATTCTGTATAACATAACTGCATGCACAATAAAATAATTATTAAAACAAGAGGCACACGCCTTTTAACTGACATGTTAGCGCAATACAGTGTTTATTTTGACATGTATATCACACAAACACACATGGTTATACACTGTAATTTGTTTCAGGAAATGTTGCATACCATGAATGGTTATACACTGTAATTTGTTACAGGAAATGTTGCATACCATAAGACCGCTAGTGACAGTGGTTCAAACACTGCCACCCAGGCCATCGACGGGACCACTGCTTACTGTGCAGATTCATACGGCAGCAAAAATGGATGGTGGATGGTTGACCTTGAAGGAATTTTCAACATCTCCATTGCTGTATATACAATATAAAAACATATATATAATATATATATATATATATATATATATATATATATATATATATATATATATATATATATATATATATATATATATATACATCTCATAATATACAGAGATAGAGATAGAAGCAAACATATATATATATATATATATATATATATATATATATATATATATATATATATATATATATATATATATATTTTTTGGTTGTATATACATACATGCCAATTTGCCTGCCTGCCTGCCTGCCTGTCTGTCTGTCTGTCTGTCTGTCTGTCTGTCTGTCTGTCTGTCTGTCTGTCTGTCTGTCTGTCTGTCTGTCTGTCTGTCTGTCTGTCTGTCTGTCTGTCTGTCTGTCTGTCTGTCTGTCTGTCTGTCTGTCTGTCTGTCTGTGGACCCACATCTCCGTCTGTTTTGCATGTATTAGGCTGAAATTGTGCACATCATCTAGGATGGTTCGTAAATGTAAAAAAATTCAACATTCATCCGGGAGACTGGAGAACTTGGGAGGCTCAATATTAAAATATAATTCCTATACGTGTAGTTCTATCCACGGAATTTTACGTGTCTCTACATTATTGCAAAGATAACTATACTTATTGTTGGTATGACGGAAATATATTATATTCTGCATACCTTTTAAATTATGAACGCTTGAAACTCTTCACTGCTTAAAGCTTGTGTCCGGGCTGGCTTTTTACTGCACAGTGATGTTATGCTATATAAAACAAATTTGCTGTATCGTAACAACAGCCCAATTAGGTTTTATCAAACAACAGAATAAAACTAAATTTGCCTGGTCACCTGGTGTTATCAGAAACATACCACATTGTACAACTGGAGCTTTCCAGAAATAACTAAACAGGTACTTCACTTTACTTAACATCTAGTAATAGACATAAACAGTATTTATATGAATTAACTGTAGATGTAGTAATCGTACTCGTACTCATACTCATAGTGCGAGTACGAGTATGTTTTGAATAATCGTACTCGTACTCGAATACAAAGCAAAGTAATCGTACTTGTACTCGAGTACATTCCCAAAGTAATTGTACTCATGATTACATTTTTTCTTATGAACAGTTGCAAGCAAATATATCAGAGAGATAGAAATGGCAATATTAGAAGTAATTTAATAAATATCAATTTAATTGAGCTATTAATTTTCTATTACTGTTGAGCATTTCAGTTACATAAATATTCAGTCAGATTTCCCTAATTAATACCTTCTCGCCCCCCAGAGAAGCCACATCGCCTGACCGTCCTGCTTACTATTGTACTGGTAGTACAAAGTTACATTGTGACAGTCCCTGGGAAGAATTGCAGGAGATAAGCATCCCTAACATCTTGCTTTGTAATTTTAAAAGCCATGACACAGCCCCACATGTACTGTTTGCTTTGTCAATACGGTGTGAATGACTGGTAATGGTTCCTATATCCAGAATCCTGACTGGGTCTGGGCGGTTAGCTGCTAAATCCCTGTCTATTATGTTTACGTGTAAACTGTAAACCTGTCTAAATGTACATTCTGTGTTTGTACCATCTGATATATTACATATTTGAATTGGATATAATTTTTAATACGATCCCCAGGATTTGAAATGTTGTTATTGTATTTGATCATGTGTATTTGACATTTAAAAAGGTGATATTTGAAATTCTTAAATGCATAATATTTGTATTTTATGTAATTCCATTATGTTTTGTGTATGTCATTGATTGTTGCTGTCATGCTTTTATATTACCATTGAACTGCATGCAAATTTAAACCATATCAGTTTAATTAGTTTGGTATCAACTTTAAGCCAGACTGTAGGATTTACAATTGCCCCTCTGAGTTAGCACCTAGGCAAATTGTGGGGGGTACAAAGAGACTGAGAGCAGATAACTGCTAATGACTACACATAGAATTGAAGCCCATATTTTGTCTGATGTTTGATGACATCACATCCATTTGACTTGTGCAGTAAATATTTTTAGTTCTACTGTTGATTGTTTTACTTTGGCATGACCAAAATGCATACCCAAAACATTACATACACAAATTTCATTTTACTGTCCTTGGGTGTGATGGCTTAGGCATGAGCATATAATTACCAGAAACATGACAAAAATAATGACAAGCTTCTCAGCTGTTTACTCAGTGGCAGTGGGTGCTTACGTTTGTGTTATATTCCACCAACAGATCTGATTTCTTTATTGACAGACTAGATCATGAGTCAAACAATACGTATTTACTGAATAGTATATATCCTGCTGGTTCAATACTCAATATATCAATTAAAATATCGCAATATTTCTGTAAGTTCAATGTTTTCATCTTGATACTTCATACTTCATAGACATACTTTAATATCGAACCACCACTAAATTGGCACTCATTATAAAACTTGTATGCTATTTGTTACAGTATGATACCTTTAATTTATAGTATCATGATATATGGACAACTTGAGGAGTAATCCAGTATTAAATGATTCATTCAATACCTGAGAAATTCGTCTGATCATTAACAATAATAACACATGGATACTGGATAGCAGTAATCAATTAGAACACTAGATAGTGACACAGCAACCGAAAAAGAATGACACATGGCGATTCCATATAGGTCGCCTTTATGGTAGATACAGGATATTCATTAAAGTAATCATGAAAGTAATCATGATTACATTCTAAAGTAATCGTACTCGTACTCGAGTACATTCTAAAGTAATCGTACTGATTCTTCAGTACATCTATTTTCTGAATACTCGTCCTCGTACTCATGCATCTTCATAGAACTCGTACTCGTACTGTAATCACTCCATGTCTGTAATCAGGCCGTCACTGTTAATATCTAGTTATGGCATTGCCTTTTGCAATCGTTCTACGCTGACATTAACAATCTCGGTTAGGAGCAGGCAGAACAGTTGCTTCTTAAGTTGATAGAGCAAGAGGGCTTTTTTGGACTGTCATTACGACACATTTATATACAATTTATATTATTTCCACTAAAAAGCCAGCGCAGACACCAGCTTTAACACAGGTACCAGCTCTGCGCGCCACATGTTACCATCTATATCTGGGACACGCTGTATTTTCAAAAGATGTGGTGTGTGTGTGTGTGTGTGGTGTGTGTGAATGAGGGAGTGAGTATGTGTATATGTGTATATGTGTATATACGTTTGCAATTAGACCGTGACATACCAATAAGTGTCCTACAGCTGAGAAAGTTCAATATAAGATATAACAGACACGAAGCTATGTCGAATTTAAAGGACTAACTTGTAGTTATCCTCTCAACATATATTAACGAAACGGTCCCCATGGATGGAAATAACAGCAACGTGTAGATGTAAGTAATATGCCTCATATGCATATTCTAGGTAGTGCCCATCGACGACTCGACACGTTCATTCTGAGTACTGGAGACAGCCCGGAGAGAAGCAGTCACACTCAGTGCGCTAGTCACGTCGGAGAAGTAGCACCAGGAGCGACTATCGAAATAGCGTGCACAAGCATTGCACGTTATCTCAGCTTCATACGCAATGGCGGTTATGAATTCTACTATGCTACTCTGTGTGAAGTAGTTGTCATTGGTCATAAGCATATCAGTAAGTACAAGATATGTAGTCTACCTTTGTCTGTATAGACGTGTGGCGCTCACACTGAAAAAATATGTGTAAATGTTTATTGATTTATATAGCAATATATGTATACAATATTTTACGATGGTGTAAAATGCAAGAACAGTCACAACGGAAGTTAATATAAACATTCAACATAATAAATATGTATATAATATAACATATTACTAAGTACAAACATCCAGCATAGTCTAATTATCTAACACATGTAAAACTATTCAAATTGTTCTGTTTTAAACTATATTTTACACCCTAATTTATTTATTTATAATTATAAAATAAGTCTTATTTTTATATGGTAGCATGTATTGATTCCAGTATGTAGACAAGTGCACGTGTGTCAAATATAATACGTTTACCTTAATAAGATTGTCTGGGGTAAACTTACATAAAAGTCAACGACTTCCTGCTTGCCCCTTCAAACATTGTGTATTCACAAATATACGTATGTATTTTGAATGTTAGATTTAGTCAACACGTCATGTTAATATAAAATGCTTTGATTGGCATTTAGTTACTTGAAAAGCGCTATATAAAGAAAACAAATATTTCTTATTAAATTAGCGAGTCTTCAATTTGCATTTAAAACACTGACATTGTTGCAGCTGTGCACATACTGTGGTAATGAGTTCCATAATTTCGGTGCAGGTACTTTAAACTCACTGAGTTTTCTTTCCTACTTATCCTGGGCACGACAAGTGTTAAGTCATCCTGTGATCTTAATCCATAATGGATGGTTCTATAAATCAGCATTTCCTATACCTATTCTGGTCCATGACCGTGTAAGGAATTAAACATCAGTAGACACATCTTGTATTTTATGTAAAATTCTGACTTAATGTTGCAGTATTATGGTCATACCTGCAAAATCTACACAACACTCTGGCTGCGGTTTTTTGAACCATTTGTAATTTCGGTATAAGGTATTTGGGTAAGACGATCAGAAGAGCATCACAGTAATCAATATGGCTGTGGACTAGAGCATGTATAAGTTTCTATGTACTCTGTTGATCAAACTATTTTCTCACTTTTTCAATGCCAGATAGTGTACATAGGTAGCTCCACATTTCGACTTGACATGTCGTTCCATAGTCATATGCTTAAGTGCCCAAATTTCGCACACATTTCAGTGCATGTACATTATTGCCCCCGATCTTAATATCTATGTTGGTGCATTCTGCTAGTTGCTGCGGAGTACGAATCAAAATGTACCCAGGTATTGATGTTACTGGTGCATCATTCCACAGACTCAGGGTTACTGCCCATAGAATCACGACGCAAACCACAGTAAGGTGATCACCGGCGTATATAGGCATGTCCAAATTTCCCGTGCTGATCGACGACAGAGAAACCAGGACTAGACCGTCAGTCATGATGCTTTCGGTTCTGCCTGGTCAAGTAAAACTGCTCATGCACTGTGAAGTTGAGAAAAAATGTCTTGACACGGAGCGGTCGGATACATGTGTACATTTTGTTGACATGCTTGCTCTAAATGTTTTCTTTTTCTTTTTTGGCAACAACGTCAGAAAAAGGTGTTAAATCGAGAGAACTAAATGCGGATGATTATTATTGTGGCAGAAGACGTACTGCACTCCACGTAATATGCCTCAATTTACCGATAATATAAAAGTGTGTTGTGCACTATTAAAAGAAAATGCTGTATTAACAGTATGCGTCGCTGTGTGTGTTAAATTGCTAAGCTATGAACACCAGTTAAGGCAGGATTTCCCAGTTGAATGAATGTAAGAACTCCCTGCGATATATGCAAATGATGCACAGGTTGCTACGACTGTCCTACGAGTGAATGCAATGACGTCATTGGCTGTGAGGAATGCGACCCAGGACAACTGCAGCCGGACTGTGTTACACGTGAGTAATGGTAGTACGGATGATGAAGAAGATGATGATAATGGTAAGGATGAAGATGACGAAGATACTGATAATGATAAGAACACATGTAACAATGCATTTCTTATATTTCCTTTTCCGAGTAATACTTCTGATAGTATTGACACTGTTTCACAAATCTAAACATAATATTAAAATAAAACGATTGCTTAACATAGATAAATATTTAGTCATTAAAATCATATAGACAAACAAATAGTTAAACAATAATTACAACTTATCAAATATATCTTCAAAATAGTAAGCCTACCGAATAGGCACAGTTTGTGCACATTCTTATTTCAGCAATCAATCTGAATTTTGTATCACCTGTACATCGCGTAACTGTTTTGTGTGTGTTCGTTATACAAGCATTGGGATTGTAGTTACGTTACGCAGGTTTAGCCCTCATCGACAGCCATTGTCACTAAGTATCAACGTATCATTTACAAGTGTAATACGAATGAACAAAACGTCATTGTGTACATTACTACATTATGTATAAAGATTATTCTTCCGCCGTTATTATCAATTTATGTTGCACGTGATGAAATGCTTTCTGTGTAATGGTCGTTGCATAGTAATTTCTTTACGACATGGGAGAGAAATAACTTCGGTCGATATATCTGCACTGGCGTATTTCGTCGATATAGCTTATGGTGGTTTAATCCGTTTTTTATTTAGCCTGTACCCCAGGGATGTATGGGAAGAATTGTGAATGGCACTGTGGACACTGCAAGTACAATGTGTCGTGTGCCATTAAGGACGGGCACTGTGAGGGTGGCTGTGTCACGTGGTATACGTCGAAGGATTGTAAAACATACATTGGTAAGTTAATTTCATACCAGACCTGTAGATTGGCATGGTAGCTAGACATTTTTTTGAAAGCCTAACGTTTTTGCAGATCTCATGCGAAGACAAGCAGAAATTACAGGGGTGGTGGCATTTTTTTTATAATGGCGCTTCGACTAGCTACGTTATTTAATACTGTTGAATATGTAAAACGCTTTGAATAGACTTAAATATTATATATACAATATCGTAGGAATGGACAATCTCCTTTTAAAGACCTCCGACGCTAAACTACCTCACAGCATACACCAAGGAATACACCCCCAGTCGACCAACTCCACATTGATGGAAAATAGTATCGGTAAAACAGGAGATAACGTCTAGAACTCTTGATTGAATGACATTTTATGTGGTCAGATAAGGTGAACTTCGAAAGTACCGACAACCCGCAAGTTGAAAACCTCAGCGGTTCATCTGTGACTATCACGTGGCCGAAACCCAGGACCATCTTCTCTGGGCTGGAGAATTATTACTACTACATTGTATGGCTTCAAGCTGATGGGGGAGACACCGTCACACATGGAACTACTCGGCGTGAAAAGCGTATTACGAGTTCAACAGACGATATTCCGTTAAGGTCGTCCCATATCGCCAACACAACAACGTCAGGGAGAGCGGAAAAACTACCAAAGTGGCCTGGTTCAAAACTTCGTGTGTGGGTAGGTACATACCATACACAGTTGTTGGTGTGATTCAGTATAATATAAAACTACGAAAGTCATTTGAGGATATTTTCAGTTATGCTTTTGATATGCGCGATGTTTTATTCTTGCCTGGTAGAAGTGACTCTTATCCAGGTAGCTGTACTTGATTTAAAGAAATGTCATCATATTAATATGTATGCAGCGTGTTA